>JAECUM010011938.1:0-32330 GCA_016617855.1 Megalonaias nervosa
GACAACCATTGATTTTATTTCAGACTTTGTCTGGTTGCATGTAGCACAAGGATACATATGCATACTATCATTGGGAAAACACAGTACGAGGGCAATGTAGGCCTTCCCGATGATAGAGGTCGTAATATGTGCTATTTTGCATATAATCTCTTCACGTGAAATGGACGGGTTATGTGCCTTAGAGGTTTTGTTAGCGAAAGAGGAGATGGGTGAGGTCATCTGATTGAGAGCTAACAGAAACAAAAACAAAGGCGTAAAGAGCTACATTTATTATTGGTTTTTTTTCCTTTTGGGGGAGAACGGTACGGGGAGATTACAGGGAGTGATTGTAATAAAAAGGAGCGGAGAGCTACATCTATGTTAATTATTTCTCGCTCTTTCTCTCTCTAACGGGAGAATAGCGGATAGGGCGAGTTACGTCATGGGCTTGAGGATGGAACAGAAGCAGGAGAAAACGACGCAAAGAGTTTCACCTATTAACACTGATGAGATCATATCTCTGAGATGTGAGAAACATGTTCTGTGAGAACGGCTATTAATCAAAGCTAATACCTGTTTATGAACATGTTTCTCAAATGAACTAACGTTACCGTACTATCCCGTCCTCCGATATAAACGTGCAGCAGATTGCATAATGGTACGTCTTGTCATAAGCTTTGGGCTCAGAATATGTCTCTTCTTTCAGAGGTGTAATTAACGAGCAGTGGTATCCTTGCTTCCTACAATAACGCTGTTTCTATAGAATCGCGATATACGAAGTTGTTGGCATTTTTTTGCTTAGCAACCATCTATTATCAGCTTACCTTATATACACTACGTGACCATAGGTTACTATTTCTACATTACCCGTTGAGTTCGGAATTGCTAGCGAGTTCACTATTTGAAACTGAACCCCTGAATATCATTGTTTCTAAACATGGTCGTACATAGGGTTTTAAGATAGATTCTATATCGTCTTAAAATCGATATCACTGTAACAAATCGGTTAACCAGTTTGTCATCTGTTAATGTCCAATGATGTCATAAAAGAGTCAGCTCACTTGATTATTATTTATCAAGAAGTAAGAGGTCGAATCTATTGTGGTACGTGAGAGTCTAAATACAAGTATGTTATGTTGTATTTTTCTGTTGGATTTCGCAAATGACAGATGTAGACTTTAAAACTGTGTTGTACATGATTTATTACTTTTGTTGGAAAACCTGGAGTTGTTTAAACAGTCTGTGGTCGACACGTACTTTCGCACTCATAATGGACGGCCCATTCTCGCTGACAATCCGGGTGCCTCTCCCTACTTTTCAATTTGATTTACACTTTATGCAACACACACACACACACACACACACACACACGCACACACACACACACACACACATATATATATATATATATATATATATATATATATATATATATATATATATAGATATAACGTTCCAACCAATAGGACAATTATATGCTGTCGTACAAATAATTTTCGGTCTCACTACGATATCGGGTGACCTATATAGACATATATAGTACCTTGAAGGTCTGTGCTTTTATTTACTTCTTTGCCGAGCGCTAACTTTTCGACCCGATAGACCATAACAATCTGGGGTACAGTGAAGGAATAAATGCCATGCTGTAAACATGCTAAATATAACCTAATGATCGATTTGGCTTGGTATGGTTTGGGAGTGGGGTGGGGTCTAACTCAATTTTTCAGTACAGTATAGGCTTTACATAAAGCCAAGTATATTAGTTGGAAGAACCCGCAAGACCTCAGGAAGAACCACCGACTCACAGGAAGCTACTGGCAAGCTTACTCACATACCCACGTTGGATGAGTCGTGACTCGAACCAACGCATACGAAAGCTAAATCTGAGTGATCTGTAACGGAGAGCGTCTTGGACCAATCAGCCACCCGGGGCCATCTTGACGCGGTGTAACTACCATTAATCCAGATGAAACGTACCTGTATGACAGTACTCACAAGATCATTTTCCACCTGTTCTTTGTAAAGGGAGGCGTGGCAAGCAATCCTGTAGTATTGGGTTTGATACCATACCATACCAGGCCAAACGTGGGTCGGCTTATATCCCATTTACTCGCCATGACAAAGTGAATATTTGTTATCACATTCTCAAGCGGTATACTAATGGATAAACTAGGCTGCATTGGATTCATTGAATTGTCTTTACAGGGGTTATTTCTTTCTTTCTTTTCTTTATTGCTTGCATCTAGCTATCACCGTTGGGTTGTGTATTGACTCGGAATGCTGATTTGGCATGAAGAAAAGTTATATTTAGCGAGGAAGTGGTGTGTGATTTGGATTTTTAACGTAGCTTTAACAATTTAGACATACCGCTACAATGTCTGTAGTGTTTCAGTTTATAGTGATATCTAGCATTTGGGCATAATGCCGCAGACATATAGCATCATGTCCCACTTAGTCACATTATCCTGACACCAGGCTGACCAGCCCTAACAATAACTTCCTAATGCTGAGCGCCAAACGAGGTAGCTGTTAGGACCAATTTTATGAGATTTTGGTAGGATTCGGCCGGGGTTCGAACCTGTATCCGAGGCGGACGTGACATAACTGCAATTTCTACTTCTTCACGAAGAATGGGGTTGTCATCTTCTGCCTGGGGCAATTTAGTACTGCTGGATCTCCTTGGGTCTTATGATTGTACAATTCTGAACTGTATTGTGTTCATCTCTTGAGGATCTTTTGATCATCTGTGAGGCATTTGCCTGATTTGTCTTGGATGGTCTTATAATTTGTACCTTTTGTTTTAGACCCATTACAGTGATACCAAAAAAGTGATTAGAAATTTATATGCAAGTCACTATAATCAATAACGTACAGAAAACTAAATTACCAACTGTGGTAGAATAGATAGATGTACAGCATGTACAGAAGGACATGTGAGGGAAGAACATGAACACATTTCATTTTGGTTCATTTTAGAGATCATCATAATGTTTATGACTGAAAATTATATAATAATTTAAGAACAAAATACAAGTACAATTGTTCCGTCGCCTTCAGCATAAAATATTCATTATGGTCATTAGAGGCCTCCCAAATTTATTTTAATAATTACAATTTATGTTGTTCAGTATTGGCAAAAATATATTTGATTTGCCAACAGTAGGTATAGAAAAATATCCCAAGCTCAATTTCGCCAAGTTTTATGCAAAATATACTTCTCCTTGCAACTAAATGGATTATTCAACAATTTATATGACATCTATATTTCACCACTTATAGACTTCATATTGCTCTTCACTACATCAAAGTGTCTGAATAGAAAGGCATGGAATGCTGTTGTAATTATTAAATACCCTTTCACACACCCACTGCTAAATGTCGCAGGATAATTTATTGAAAGAAATGGAACATCACTATTACCAAAATTGTTAGGCATTACGTCACACTTCAGAGTACCAACCCACCCACCAGTACTGCATTGTGCAGTACCAATATTCTTTAATTACAATTCATAGTTACTGATGTGTCCATTGGAAGTCGTATTATCAAATTACCTGGTGTAATCACTAAAAATTGCACATAAACCGTTAACATTTGAGTTCGAGCGACTTTCATTTGGATAAAGCAGGTTGAAAATATTGGATAATAAACATGAACAATTAAGCAAGTCCTATTTAACATCAGAGCTTAACAATAGATGGAAAAATAAAATATCTTAAATAGGTGAATATAAGCAGGAATTTCCTTTCTGATATATATATATATATATATATATATATATATATATATATATATATATATATATATATATATATATATATATAGCTTTATTAAAACGGGAGTCCATAAGTGAGTTGCTAAGATTTCTGTGACAGCTTGGCTCAAAGATGTTTTGATATTCAGTTTCACATGCACATGTGTATATATGTCTATTTTTATACACTTAATGTACCTACGTTATTACGAACCCATTTAGCAATTAAACCCATTTATGGTACAATATAACAGGTAACATCATACGTTTTTTTTTATCATAAAATAAACATCTTAATTGATTCACACTATACATTATTTTCTCTCTAAATGACCCGAAGTTGTTAAGGCAGTCTAAATTATTGTGGTGGGCCATTTAGGATTATTTACATCAGATACGTTTGATAATAACGAATCAATATTTGTTAGACTAATATAGTGCAAAATTAATTTCCTCCTGTGTAGGAGAAATATTCTATCATGATATTTTTAAATATTCTGATTAAAATGTGTACGTAAATTATAATAATTTAAGAATGATGTGAGGACATTTTTAATAGGTGTAAAGCTATTTAAATCAAAAGAGTTGTCAAGTATACACGAACACATGCAGATAATGGGCATAGTTCAAAACCTAATTTGTTGTTGTTAGATATTGTGAGTATAATACCACTCTACTTAAGTAACTTTACGAAAATCGTTACAGTAAATATTTAAATACATCTACTTACGTCTTACACAGTATATTAAAAACTAAAGCATAATGAATAATTTGGACTCGTTCGTCCTGAAAATACAGATTGCATTCATTCTCAGTGTTACGGAGAAATGAAACTGAAACTAGACCTCATTTTTGGGAATATCCATGATCTAATTCTAGGATGAACCTATTTTTCCGCTGGGAAACCCTATGACATATATCAATTGTCATTTATTACAAATACAAATACACATAGGACTGGTGCTTTCATGGTGGCAATGCGCAGGTGATACATGTAAACAGTGCGTCTATTTTTATATCCAAGTAAACGCACTCGGAGTGGTTGACTCTACCTGTGACACTAACTGTGAGGTGATTAACAATTATTGTCTTGTTGAGCACCGGTACTGATAGCGCCTGTGATTTGAAAGACCTAAAGACTTGATCTAAAACAAGACTAAAGCAAAACACTGATACAAGGCATTGTACAGAAATCTGACGTAAATTAAATGTGTAGCAACAGTACAAAAAGAACAAAAAACAAGAAAAACAAAAGACAAAAACAAATCGGAACTGACTATTCCATTTTCATAGTGTTAGTGAGAGGTCGAGGATATTTTCCGAACCGGGATACTGCTTTCCTTTCACCTTAAGATAATAAATTCTTAGTAAGTAATATAATGGATATAATAAATTCTTTCTTTCTCAAATTATTGCAAGACGTTTATTTTAGGTTATTTTTGAGTCGGAATTCCCCCCCCCATAAAAAAAAGGCCTAGCCCCCCCTCATCATTTCTTCGAAGGTTAAAATGTCAGTACATTATTTATTAATTGGGATAAAAAAACAACACAAACGCCGATAATTCCGTGCAACTAGTTTCGCATTTAATACATGCTTCTTCAGGCACAAAATGTTTTGAAAGAAACGGATGACGTCTTTATATTCTTAAATAACAATTACGTCATTACGTAACATCATAAATACTATGCATCATCATAACAATTATATATATGACAGGATCTAAAAGATACACGAGTCTCTAATGAAACCTGAATCAGTAAAATAATAAAATAAAATAGAGACAAACAGTCATACATACAATTATATTGTTTCTCTTAGAAACTTGTTGAAGTGTTTGTCCAACATATTGCATATTACATTTTTTACAGGTTATCAAATAAATCACATCAGTTGATACGCAGTTAGTGTTATAACGTAGAGAAAATATCTCTTTTGTATTAGCGCTACTGAAAGAAGTACTTTCTCTTATGTTTGCACATTGAGAGCACCGGTGAATGAATAATCATCGCTTTCATATTAAAAATTATAGAGATCCTCAGTTTTCCTCTAATATTTCTACACATTTTAATACCAATAATCACTGTCTACTTGATTTTTCTTTCATGCCAATAGATATTGTGCATGGAGACATGCATAGACTCATAAAAGAAACTTATTGGATTCATAAATTAGATACTTTGTATCCAAATGGCCTTAATACCATTGCACTATATAAAATTGTATAATTTTCTTTTAAATTAATAAATTGTATATCCTTTATAACAATATAATTGTATGTATGACTGTTTGTCTCTATTTTATTTTATTATAGTACATTATTTATGCCATTTTACAATCACATTAGAATTGTTGCGTGATTGAATGATTATTTCTGATTCGAATTTATTCGGAATATAGGACATATTTCGGATGTATTCCTAATTCTGAAATTTTGAGATGCATGTATATATTTTTTTTAAGTGTTCATTTCTTTCTTTAGAAGCAAAAATAATCACGGCCAAAGCGTATATGTCGTTTCAAACATCATCGCGAATGTTGCGGAGTTACATCGAAAAATGTATTTCTGTAAATTGCTTCAAACTGGATAAAGTGCTCTGTTTTTACAAAGATTAAAATGTATACATTTCCGCATTAGCGCCGACACGGCGTATTATCTGACACATCCAACGTTGGTGACTTTCGTAACATAAACTTGCGGATTGCAAAGAGTAGTGACTAGGAGTGTGCATAATCCTTTAGTTAAGGATTAAACTCTTTCAATAACTGTGTGCTGCTGTCGTATATGTCGTAATGTGTGGCACTAAATATAACGTTTATATGGAGAAAAGAAAACTTTGTATCGAACTTTACTAAACGTTCAAGACAAATTACTGAATGTTATTGTTCACCGGAAATCATCAAAGGAAAAATAATTATTTGGAATTCTTTATTAGTGAATTCATTTTCAGTAATGCATTTTTAGATGCAGCACAGGTACAATTCAAGATGTCGGTTTACACAAACTGTCGGTAGATACCGGATTAGATTATTACAATGCAGAACAATCATTCTCATGTGACAATGTATTAGCTTCGGCAAAATTGTAGTGACCTATTATTCAAGATATTCGGGAAGGTTTCAGATTCGTCGCAGAGTTACAGATTGCATTCGATGGTCATAACATGGAGATAAACTACCTTAAGACTGATAAATAAGGTGGTTAAAATGGCAAAAGTAATTACGTGTTTAAATAACAAAATTAATTACTTGTTTGATGTGGATAAGTACACATCTATTTACATCTAAAGTTACAATACATCTTGATATTATCAAACATTTTACAAGGCCAATCTACAACCACTCAATCCCAAAACAAATATAATTTACTTAACAGCAACGATCAGTTTAAACGTCACATCGCGACTCAGTACATAAAATAGTTGTTATTTATTTAACCATATTTATAGGAAAAATATTGACATAAATCTGAAATCATGTAAATATTTGAAATGATCTAACCAATGTTGCATATTACTGAAAATAAAAAAATTCTTGTAATTGATAGACGTCTCACTGGTTCATTGGTGGCATCTAAAGACAATTTTTTATTTTTATGTTTCATACCGGTTAAAAGGATGACTTTGGAGGCAGCACAGTCTATTAAACCGAGTCAAGGCAGATAGTAAAAGATGGATTTTGTAGAACAAGGCACAAAAAATATTTATTTAAAATATCATTATTGTGATCTGATCCTAAACGTTTTTTTTTTTCTCCTTGTGCATATACATGTATCAAGTGTGCGATCAAATTAATATTAACAAAAATAAAATAAACTACCATGAGCTGAGCGAATGATTAGCCGAACAGTTTATAAATTGTGCAAGCAAGGTAGGAAACAAGCTTAGCGCAGATGATTATACGCAAGTTACGTGGATGACAGTGTAGGGAAGATACATTTGATATGCAAGTACATTAGAAATTATATAATGGATACAAATAAAGAGAAAGCGAGCAAGTGAGATAACATACAGCATGTTTCATAGAATCTTCTAAAGGAGAAAGATTCGAAGATGCAGTTTGATGGCGGTTTGTTCATCAACACATCAAGGATTGGTTGGGAAAGGAACCTACGAATACTTTTCAACATACTATAATAAAACAATATGTAATACAAATATTTAGCAGAATCCTAAAGACTGGAATATAGAAGCATTTGACACAAATGAAAACAAAAATGATTTTGTTTCACAAAATCTAATTCATCAATAAATTAACACTCATTGCAGATCAAACTTCTTGACTCCAGTTGAAGCAAGTAAGGAAGATAAAGAATGATGAGCATGGATTAATCTAACACAATTACTTGACGACCGGTGAAAGAGAATTTACCAACTACAAAATAATATTTGCATGTGCTACTTTTCTGTCTGTGCGAAGAAACTATTTAAAACGAATCAAATAGTTTTAGGCGATCCAGTAGTTGAGGACAGTAATATTCAGTATCCAAAATTAAAAGGGTCATGCAGACAAATATAATCAACAGTGATACATGTGTACTAGTGAATGAAAATGGTATGATGTATCGATTTAAAATGGGGAACCAACTAAAATCATTGTTTCATTAACATATGTGCTGTATCAAAACATGCATCTTGTACTGAGATGTTCCACGCAGGGCAGACCACGCCATCGGCCCCAAGGGACGGAGGTTTCCAAACTGGAGAAAGCGGACGCATACTATATAAAACAACCTAATGAATGCCAATTGGAGCACAATAGAGTTAAATGATGCATATAATAAGTACAGGTACTGATTGTAAAAGAAGGAACATCCCAAAAGCATCGCAGTTAAACAACAAAGAAAGCACACTGGAGAAAACATGATAGAAGAACTGAAGTATGAGCAATGTCTTAGCTGGGTAATTAATGAAAGTCACATACAAAATAAAAAGAGTCATGACTGAAATATATGAGGTTGATTTTTATTACATTAAGAAGCTAAAGAACAGAAGTTTATAAGAGGTATACGAGATCTTGGACAACATAAAATCTATCAATAATCATAGTCGTTGATTCAGTCAGTAAAACATTTAAACTTGTTTTCAATTTCATCCATAAGTAAGTACATCAGCTATTCACACAAAGAAATAGCATTGGCGATTGACATAAAGTAGGTACATCAGCGATTCACACAAATTAAATATATGTACATCAGTGGTTCAATAAAGTAAGTACATCAGCGAACGCACAAAAGAGTACGTCAGCGATTCACACAAAGTGAGAACATCAGCGATTCACACAAAGTAAGTGCATCAGCGATTCACACAACTATTTCAATAGACTATGCAATTTGACTGGACAAACATTAACATTTACAATTGTAAGTCATTCATTAAAAAAAACAGTCTCAAACAGTTGCCATAAATGTAACCAAAATAAGTTGAATCGGAAATACATTTCATAATATAGAGATATACAGGCTTAAGAAAATTCTATTTTCACAGAACATTCATTTCAGACATAGTAGTAATTGAAGTTATGATACTGAACAAATGGTGCAATTGTCGTTGTGTAGGAGAGCCAGTATTTCTTGCAAAGCGAAGACGTCGCCATAGGCGAAGTGTTGCGAAGGAAGAACATACATAATTCATGTGTACTACCCACAGCACCAGAAGTTGTAAAATGTCACTTATTACATAGTCGCGGTATTTTACTTATAGTACGTGCATTTTCATATTTTGATATGACAAAATGTAAAATATCACTATGCGATTCTAGTTTGTCTACAAAAGCCCATTAAATTCTTGCTAAGTATCCTTGTTACTGATTACTTGCGATCGTGGGAAAAAATGCATTGCCCTGTCTTCTGGAGCTTTTAATTTTTTCTATTACTGTTAACATTTTGATGACATTTTGTTTAATCCTCTACCCAAAGGGAATTGAGGAATAAAGGACACGCCTGAGTATAGTCCATTTCCACAAATGGGATGGTTACGCAATCTATAGATTATCGTGCACGGAAAATGGCTTCTAAACCCCAAGCTAAAACAACAGCAACACATAAAATTAAGGAAATTGTTCAATTGATAGTGGACGTGGGGAAAAAAGTGACGTAGCACCAGTTACATGGAATCCACCCTATATACAAAAGTGGTTTAAATTTTAACTTACAGGAGTAAATAAACTCACATTTGTACACAGAAGATTGTGGGCATAAACCCTGAAAGAACGTTATCCAGCCCGCGTACATTTACGCCTTTAAAATAGTTCTTACTATGTGGCGCAATTCCGACACAAAATAAAATTTGCATATGTCTACTGTAGTCTACTATTCCGGTCACACATACATTATTGTAGATCTGGAATATTTGCATCCATCATATCAATATCCGACAATTTGCATGCTTAGAAGTGAAACGGACAATCTTTCGCTGTTAAACATTTCTCTAAGCGAACTAAAAGTAGGTGACATCATATTGACCATGCCTAGACAATCTGTTTTGGAAACTATTCTGTTTGAGTCACATATTCTATTTATTCGGATGAACATTTGCTAATTCAGTTAGAATTGGTGATATTAAAACTATTAAACGTTAGTAGTTATAACACTGCTTGAAAGATTCCAGGGACTTTTTTAAACTTGCAATAAATGAAAAGTGCACCAGCTTAGTCAGAATGCACGAAATTATGTCTCTTTCTTTCATTACTAGTTCCATTAAAAAAACCTATGTGATAAAAAATGTCAAATGGATAATGATTTAATAATACATTTATGGAACGCCTTGAATAATGCCCAGCTTTTTCTAGCATTGGTGAATCATTATCCTTGTTTTCTATACTACTTAACATCAGCTCTTCATTAGTGAATATATTACTTGATAGGTTTCCACATGCATTGACATAGCTCAGTTTGAGTTTGTATTATGTGCCTTCATTTGCAGCCATTGTTTAACTAATCTTGGAGCGTTAATTTTACCTTTAATTTCTTTGTGTCTATTGATCTGCACGTTTAGTGACCTACTTTAGATTATGTCGTACATATGACGAGTCCAGGGTATACCTTAAACAAGTATTTCATTCTTAAAATATAACATTATATGTTGTTGATATTTTACATGGTTCAAACCATCTGCTCGCATTATGCAACTAAATGCAGAAATTAATGTAGTAGTCTCCTCACAATTTTGCTATATATACTGAATTCATTTATTAGACTTATACAAGTGCCACAAATAATTTAGAAAAATAGAAAGTTTCATTTTGCTTTTTATCTTTGGTTTGGCCCAACAATTGTGTGCGCAAAACATAGCAAGTGCGCTTTGTCTCTTTCAATTTATCAGTTTAGCATTTGTTTGTGGTTTAAATGTACATACGTTCTAGGCTGTCTATACGCTAACTGCTGCCTCTATCAGAAAAGATGACGTGACCTCACACAGTTCCAGTGAGCCTACTGTTCACGGGTATAGGCAATGGCGACCTAATGGAAATGAATGCTGACATGGCCGGATCGGGTGGGGTAGGGGTTGTCCAAAGTTTTCAGACCCTCACCAAGCTTAAAATAAAACGTACACACACACAAACGTACAGTCACATGTCGCTTGAAATTTAACCATCGTTTTATTCACGGGCACGTTTATAGGGTATTATATACACATGTTCAGACTTTTGCTTTGGTGACCTCCCACCTACCCAAACACTCGTGGCAAACGTAGCATTACTAAAAGTAAAGATGTTTAAACGTTTGTTTATTATGAGATATTACATGAAACAAATGACAGACTGTACACGATGTTATAAGACATGATGTGTGACACAAAGAGATGGGTGTTCAGATACCCTAATGATCATCTACTTACCATTTTTGCCTGCCATGTTTTAAAAAAAGGAAATCATAATTTCGTATTAAGCTAATGGTGATAATATTTTTTAATACCATAATATTGATTCATCATCATGAGGAAACTTACAATCTCCCGCCGTTAGTTTGGCCACTGTAGCTGAAAACAATTTCATAATGCAAAGTTGCAAAGTTGTTCATTTCGATTGATATCATAGCTTAGAATATTGCTATTGTAGTCTTCTATTAATTTTTTCCAAAAATTTGTTTTATCACCGTTAACGTTCGCTTGAAGATTTCCAATTATATCTACGCGCACTCATTTTGTTTACGGGCAATACTTTTAAGTCCAGTTTCATTGTTTGTTTTAACAGCAATGTTAAAACACGCATTAACTAAATGTCATTATAGGAACACTATTCGTACACATCATGCTTACCAATATCCCCTAATTCTTCAATGAATTGTTTACTTAACTAATACGCAATGACTGCCACCAATGTGTCAAATTTATGTCACTGTTGGGCAATCCCATATATAAAGTATGATGTTATCGCCATATTGTCGGATAACTTTTGAAATCTGATGCCTTCATTTTATATAAGGATTATGAGTACATTCCAAAGAAGATAAAATTAAAGAGAAAAAGATATGTATCATCTCCTGTAAGATGTATATAAAATAATGAGCTAAACAGGGTTTACTTGCATCATAATACGCACTCTTGGATGTTACACATATCCTTATAAACAATATTAAAACCCTTTCCCAACAAATTGACTTCATAGTTAACCCTGGTGTTCCTGGTGTTCGTGAACGTCTGGTATGTCAGCAAATAAACCGAACCACTTGCGATGCACATCTTTAGTGTCGAACTTCCAATATAACACATTCAATAAAATTCAAGTGTCTTCTTTGGCTGAAGATAACATGTCAGACAATTGGAATTAATTTTATTTCTTTGGTAAAATTGTCATATATGAAAATGGACGGCTAAAAGGAGCAATAGTCGAATCTCAAAATGAGAATACCACGAACCAATCAGGAAGGGTTTCAATCGGAACAGATGTATGGTGGTGTTGATATGCAAGTTCCCGTACATCAGTATCCACAAAGGACAATGAAGGTTTAAGACTGCTTATGCTTCGATATTTACTCTTCTTGTGTGTTAGAATCTTTGGTCAGAAACATCTGGATTGCAGGAAACAATAGTTAGTTCAGCTTAACAGGGAAACAAGCTGAAAATGGTATTGCCTACGGTAATAAAGATAAACAGCCTGTATAGAGCTAACTCCCACCAATAAATGCTGCAAATGAGCACGAAAAATTTCGTCTCTTATTTCTAGGTCCAATGCAAAGTACAATTGCTTCTTGATACTGGATGAAATACATGTTACGCCAGAATGAATTACACGAAATATGTCCTGATGTCATATCTGTTAATTAAAGACGCTCTGATGTCCTCTGATTAGTTTAGTATTATGCATATCAGTCACTAACTACATTGCCATTGAAAGGGTATTGAATCCGAGACCGATTTTGGACTACTGCATAATTTTACCTTCCTCCCAGATTCCCCCGAGTTAGTCAAAACAAATACGAAAACAACTTTTATTGAGAAAACAAAATATATTTTATCATTGATTTCCAAGTGAGGACCTGTCGAGGAAATCATTATCGTCGTCAAACAAAATAGCGATTTGATCCAGAAACACCCCAATATGTTCACTACTGCGACTTTTATTATATTGTTTTACAAAACAATTTTACACTGCGATTTCTCGAGATATTTTAAAAATCTAAGCTTTTGCAGTAATATAGCTCTCATCATCGTAACAGAACCAATGTAAATAAATCTTGCCACTGATAAGAGAACCAGGTTCTAAGATTTTAATAAAACTTCCAAGTGAAACCATTGTTATATCAACGTAACATTTTCTTTAACTCATCATCGATTGTAATATTTGTGTATTTGTATTGCGATATCAGATTGTAAAGATTGTCAATAGTTTTAACAAGCACATCTGCGATCGTAGTAAGTTTATCAAAATATTCCGAATCGTTTTCACGAAGAAAGGATAACTTTATCTTGTTTCTGCTTTTGAAATATGTGCTGTATTTCTGATTGTCAAGAATTGTCATCATATGCTGACCTTGGAAAGGAATTCTTTTCATCTTTAACGTGGTATCTTCCACTGTAATATCTTTCATTATTTTTCACATTTCACACAAAATTTGCTATCCTTATTTTTCATATTTTACACAAAAGATTATTATCCTTAATTTGAAATTCACACAGAATTGACCAAGTATTGTTTTTCATATTTTAGAACTCTGATAGGTTTCATATTAACTAGCAAGTCGTCTTTAACTCGTAGTTTATGTATCTGATCTAACATGATGAACTTTTCACCTCTGAGATAAGCTCAAAGTTGATTCAATAATTTATTATAAGTCTCTAATGCTATTTTACACGAAGTATTTTTATTTTCTTATATTGGCTCGATCTTTTTGTTTATTGCTGATAATATAATATCTGCTTCTGATACGATCAACAGAAATGGATTTGATGTTCCTCATGCTGATGCTATTCCTGCCGTTGTGAACACAATCGGGATATAGTTGAGAACGCTTATCATTCTGCTGTAATATTTTCTGGCTCGTCTCATACAATACATTTTTTTTTAATGATAGTATTTATAATACTTGATCAGCTCGTTACTGAGAACCTCCTCTTTAAAACGTCTGATAGGAGGATTGAATACCTCTACTGATACAAAAACATTATTGACTCTATCACGATAAATATCCTCTGTTTCATCGATAAAATAAAGTATAACTTAAATCTTGTAAGCTAAACTTTTTTGTTTTGATATATTGATTAAGGATTGCATAAGATGTTATAAAACTAATACAACCAACGTCAGATTCATCATCCATTTCTACATTTATTTCATTGACAAGTAGATTTAGATATCCAACAATAAGATCCTTAATTTTTTTGTATTTTGGTTCCGTTAACAACTTTTTAACCTCTATTTTACAGTCCCTTAATGCGCATTTTAAGCATATCATTGGTGATATAAACTACATTGTAAATTACATAATCGATATAATAAGTGATACTTGTTACTTCATTAAGAGTCTGATAAAATAAATCTCATTGAAGCAACTGTAACAAAATTGTCTTCATTTTCAGTTAAATCAAGTGATTCGAGTGTTAAACGTTTTCGCAATAATATTTGCTGCTCGTACCTCATTAGCGCGCTCTGGGTCTAGTGATCAATCTCCGCTACTATTATGTCTGTTTTACGGTCAAGTATAACATTGTAAAATTCTTTTGCGACTCTGATTGACGGAGGATCAACAGACATTATAGATTACAATCACATTAAATCATCGATAGTATATATCTGAAGTATTGTCAAACCCGGTTAAGGACTTTCTGCGTTGAAGATATACATACGAAAGTAAAGATATTTATTAACTGTATTATCACTAGCGATTGTAAATTGCTGACTAGTCGTTATTGAAAACTCCAGTTGCGCTGTATAACATTGTCCATGTTTTATTACCAATAGATCCCCCTAATCTCCATTGGTATATGCGACCGACACCAGCATTTAGTCGACAATGTAGTTGAAATTTCCATACAGTAACAGCCACCGGACATTGAATTTTAATTCAAAACTTATTTGTTTCACCGTAAGTAGTCCACTCGGGACAGCCTGATATAGCGCTGTTAAACGAAAAAGCATAATATGGATAATTTCCGGGGTATTGTGTTGATGCTGCTGCAACAAAACCCCATCGATTATCTGTCGAGTCAACAAGATGTGGAATATGACCGAAATTATTTTTAGCTCGGTTTTTACTACCACTGCCAGCAACAGCACTATCCACGTATTGTTTATTTGTCCGATGAACTATATTAACTGGAACTTATATTGTTGTTATCTTATTTGCTACCGTGTCAAGAATACCCGTCATAGTATCTCCTGATTTACGGCTAACGTGGGTACGTGTGAAAGCCTGCCAGTAGCTTCTCGTGGGTCGGTGGTTCTTCCCGGAGTTTTCCAGGGTTCTTCCTCCACCATTAATACTGGCCGCCATGTATAGCCAATCTTGTGCTGAAAATTGGCGTTAAACCCTACAACAACAACAATCTCCTGCTTTTTTAACGTAAAGTGCATCTACGGCTGAATAAGATCCGTCTACATATTGCTTATTTGTCAGATCAGATACAGCTACAGGTACATACGTTAACGTTATCTTGTTCGATTCCATGTTTAACATGCCAGTCATTGTGTCGCCAGATTTTTACTACTCGTAGCGCAGTATAACCAGTGATAATATCTTCGACGTAGTTTTTGTTTGTTAACTCTGATGCTGTTGTTGGAAACGCATTTGATGTTATCTTGTTCTCACCCATGTCGAGGTTACCAGTAATAGCGTCAACAGATTTTATTGAAAATTTTGTCTGACAAATTTTACATTTGCTACCCAGCTATCGTTGGGTAGCGGTGTATTATCAAGCTGAGTATTGTATACTACTTTACCTCCCATATCAAGAGACCCTATCATTGCTCCTCAAGCAAGTTTTAAGCATGCTGTTAACAATCCTTTTAGTTGATCGTAAGATATTGTATATGATTACTTGTTTCTCCGTACGTAGTTTACTCGGATGAAAATTTGTTGGTAGTCCCATTATCTTACCAACGCTGATAAATGTAATTGTACCTAGTACAATATCACCAGTTTGACTTATTTTTGTATTTGATATCGTGTTAAGCTAATTGATGCTTACTGTTTGATTAATGTTTTGATTAGATGGCGGATAAGATATTTCCAAGTTTATTATTTTTTTACCTATCGTGTTTATTTTTCCTGTCGTTATTCCTCCGGCAAGTGGAAATTTATCTGATACTGCTGTGGTTAGCTGATTGTAACTTACAGCTTGTGTGTTATCAGCGCTGATGAGTGGATATGTTGTCTGAATATTTATTATCTTATTTCCTAACATGTTAATATTAGCTGTCATTGTGCCGCCGCTTAACGACAGCTTGTTGCTGTCTAGTGTTGTTAGTTGATTGTAACTTACAGCTTGTGTGCTGTCAGCGCTAGAATTGTTTAGCGGATACGTTGTTTCGAAGTTTATTATTCGTTTACCGGACATGTTTAGATTACCTAGCACTGTATCGCTGGTTCGCTTAACATAATTTATTAAATCGGTTTTTGATGATAATGGATCTGAGCTGGCAATCCTGCTGATAAGAGTACCAAATTTAGTAGTAAAATAACTCATGTCATTGTGATTACTGCTTACAAATTTAATGTTACTTTATTATAGAATGAGCATAATTAACTTTGACACAGAAGATGTGCTATCGCAGAAACAACAACAACGATCTACCTAACTGCCATTATCTGATAGTACGACGAACTGGCTCTGGTAAGACTAATTTGCTAATGAACCTGTTACTCAACGACAACTTGAACTATGCTAAACGTTTTATATATATATACACGATAAACCCTGAATAGGACAAATATCAGCTGCTATCAGATTACAATGATAAACTTAAGAATGAATTTGGTGTCAACGATGATATATTTGTTATAGGTTATCCATATGATCTAATACATGTAAAAGACTTGGATGATAACGAGCATAAGATTATTGTATTTGATGATATACCCATGGAACATAGAGAGATTGATAAGATAAAGTGATATTTCTCACTGTCACGAAATAAACGCTGTAATGCTATATTTCTTGCACAAGGCTTTCATAACGTCGATCGTTTTATTTAGAAGAAATGCAGGTTGTTTCATATTATTTGGTGGCCTTGATGATACTGACATACAAAATATAGCACGAGAACAATGCGGTAGTATTACCAAGGGAAAATTCACTGATCTTTATCATCAGGCTACCAGAGCCAAGCATGACTTTTTATTGCTTGATCGTTTTGCGGTATGCGATGATAAAATGTTTCGATATAACATAGAAAGAATTTTGTTTTGCGATAAGAAATAAATAACTGCCGAAAAGATATACTAAGAAAGCTTGTTGATGCCAGAGAAAGAAACATAATATTTTTAGATAAGGACGAATTGGACAGCAACAAGCAGAAGAGGAAACTGCAAGAATTGTTAAGACTGTAACCGAGGCGGTGTTAGGTAAGCAAACTGACATACCAAAAACATCAACAAAGGAATTAGAAAAATAAAAGAAAAAAGATTGCTTGGTCTTCTTAAAGAAAAGCAACAGAAATCTGCCGAACAAATAATAGAAATAGTTGGGGCACAACAGGAAATGCAAGACGTTGAATATCAGATAATGGAGGATGGAGAAGAAAAAAAGAGTTGTTTGATATTCAACGTGAACGTACTAGAGAAAATATTGTTCTTGATTTTAGAAAACAAAATGTACGTTAAAATACTATATTTTTAAGTATAATAATTTTAATGAAAATTTAAAAAAATGTATCAGATCTTATGAAGATGAATAATGATGATCTGGAGAAGATTATTAATAAACTCATTATATAGAATAATTAGATGAAAAATTAGATGAAGGTCTTGAATCAGCTGATATTGATGAAGCAAAAACATTATTTATGAATTATCTTGATGGCGTTATCGCAGGTTTATATATAAAATCTATTGATAGAATTAAGCCAAAGAAAAAAGGTTTAACAGATGGAAAAAACACTTTCAGTACGCTAGCATCTATCATTGATGATGAACGATTAAAATCATTAGAATTTGGATTTTGACTGCATCTGATAAATAGTCAACATAAGGCGATATAATTAAGATCTTTTCATCAAAGAGCGGGCTAGTAGATCGACGTCGGCTACTGATCTCGGCTAAAAAAGCTGGTAATACTGGTATGGAAATAGACAACGAAATTGTTGCTCTGCTTGATAAGTTGAGATCGCTTAGTTTCTTAACCTCAGATGAATATGCTGTTCTACATTAAGATTTGTTATTATTAACTTTAGCTCAGACCGTAATCGGATTATCTGATAATTGTCTGCCAATAATTGATAATGTAAGCTTCGTTGCTGTTAGACTCGTCACAGACATCCAACGACAGCGCAAATTTTACTATAACATATAACCCACCAATCATTCTAGAATCAACAGGTATGAAATAGGTCTAATATCATCTACGATGTGGCACAGCATGTTTAATGCTAAGCTTAATGTTAACGATTATTTTTGTTTTCAACAGGGTTTAACGTTGATGAATTTTAAGATTAGTCCAGGTGCGTATAACGTGAAAGATTTAAAATAAATTTATCAAATCTTCGATAACAGATAATAGTGGAACCGCTGATAATTTTCTACGTGAGCCAAATTACAACACTCTGCGAGCTAAAATAACAATAAATATTAATATGATAGTTGATTTTAGTTCACCAACAAGTATTGGTTCGTTGTTAGGTTCTAATCGACAACAAAATACAGCTGGCACCCATGAAGGCGAAAAGCCTGTTAACATAGCAGATGTTAATAGTATTCTGATAAACTGATCTATCGCTCAGGGATCATATTCATCTAAAGGAGTTCGTGGTCAAGCAATATATAGCTTTAATCGAGATGTTCCGCCAGGCTCGCTAATGCAAATAAACACTAGGCAGATAATATCCTACCCGTTGAAAATTTGAACAGCAGATTAACACGATACATATGACATTGACAGATCAAAGTAACAGGCAACTTGACCACAACAACGAGGTTGTGACATACTGCCTACATCTGAGACAGATCGTGCAAATTTTGTCTGACTGTCAAACATAATGATAATCAAATTGATAGACAGAAAAATATATTGAAAAACAGATAATAGGAGGTACTATATTTGGAAGCATTTTTTCAAAGATAATCGAACATGGACCTGGCCTAGCAACAAAGCTAGCTCCAGTTGCATCAGATGCGTCCAAAGCGTTTGCTACCGGAGCTGCATCAGTTGCTGGAACTGCAGCCGGGCAAATAATCGCAGCTAAATTTTCGAGGGTACCTACAAACAATGAAATAAAACAGGTTATTTCAACGATAGCACCAACCCCAAAAACTGCTGCGGCGTTAGTGTCGACTACAAAAACTACTATCACCGAACGGAGAAGCAGCTGTCAGAAACATAATATCACGAGCTAACAGTAGTCGGACTGCTTTGAAGTCCAGAATAAACATTGCAGCTTTTTAATTTTTATGTAACACAAAGACAATAATGACGTCAATGAAAACTTATCTTGACATCGATGATACTCAGCACATTCATGAGTCAGCCACATAATTAAATATACCGAGTATCTGGACGACAATTTTAATGACATGAACACACAAGGACAACGAACAATAAACACGCGAGACGAAGATCTATATTTGTTGTTGCATAAGGCTTTTATCGAGGTGAGAGGTCAACTGCTTAATATTGCTATTCTATATATTCAATTTGCTGGTAACGCAGAAATAGTTTTGCTTAACAACGGAATGGGATTGTTTAAAAGTGCTCGTTATCAGCTTGCGAGTCAAACAATAGAAGATGTTGCTGAGCATCTAACAATAGCTAGCACTATCATGAACACAATTTTCTTCAGCGATGACTATTTGAGATCAACTGCAACAAACATGATCTGGTTTGAAGATATGCTAACTGCTTGTCCTGTTTCAAATGTTTCAAACAGCTCAAACTCAATTTCTCCAAGTTGTATGCAAACTCTAATTATCCTTGCAAATAAATGGATTATTCAAACGTTTCAATGACATCTGTGTTTTACTACATACAGACTTCATATTGCTGTTCACTGCATCAAAGTGTCTCGATAGAAAGGCATAGAATGTTGTTGTAAATTCTAGTTATTTTTTCACACACCCAATGCTAAATGTTTCAGATACTTTATTGAAAGAAATGGAATATCACTATTAATATAATTGTTAGGCAGTACGTCACACTTCAGAGTACCAGCACCACCAACCCGTAATGCATTGTGCAGTACCAATATCCCTTGATTACAACTCTTAATTTCTGATGTGCTCATTGGAAGTCGTATTATCAAATTACCTGGTGTAATCAATAAAAATGGAACATAAACCGTCCACGTTTGAGTTCGAGTGACTTTCATTTCGGAGAAAGCGTGTTGAAAATAACGAATAATAAAAATGAACAATTAAGCAAGTCCTAGTTACCATCAGAGCCTGGCAATGGATTGACATATAAAATATCTTAAATCGGTGAATATAAGCCGAATTCCTAAGATTTCTGTGACAGCTCGGCTCAAAGATGTTTTGATATTCACTTTTACATGTACATGTGTATATATGTATATGTCTATTTTAATAAACTTAATGTGCTTACACTATTACCAACCCAATTAACAATTATTACCAATTCATCATCATTGGGAGTTCAGTCTCGGGAGACCATGTGAGTAGCGCCCTTGGAGTGTTGTCTGTCTCTGGGGTTTTGGCATCGTCTGTTGGGCTGTGCAGGCCGATGCGCGAGTGACAGTCCCTATTGCAGTTGGTGCAGACGTACTGGGAAGTCTGAGTTGCTTGGGTTGCTGTTGCACTCTTCTTTCTCTCACGTTTCTCTGCGGCCTGCTGGACTCTCCTCCCATCAGTGACTGCTATGCCCTTGCTGACCGTCAGTCTCCAGGTGCCTCGGTCCCCGGCCTGCACTTCCCAGATGTCTGGTGAAATGCCGCATGCCTTCATGTCCCTTTTGCACACATCCTTGAAGCGGAGTGAGGGGCAGCCGACTCTTCTGGTGCCAGTGGCCAACTGACCATATAGGATGTCCTTTGGCAGCCTCCCATCCTCCATGCGTCGGACGTGTCCCAGCCATCGAAGGCGGCGTTTGCTCAGCAGGGAGTACATGCTTGGGATACTTGCACGCTGTAGGATCTCACTGTGTGGGACGTGGTCTTGCCAGCTGATTTTCAGGATGCGTTGTAGGCACCGTATATGGAAGGAGTTGAGTCGACGCTCTTGCCTCATGTAGGTGCTCCAGGTCCCACTTCCATATAGGAGGGTGCTCAGAACGCAGGCTTGGTAGACTTGAGTCTTGGTGTGCACTGTCAGCACGCTGTTTTCCCACACCCTCTTTGTTAGTCGAGCCATGATGGTATTTGCCTTTCCAAGCCTTCGCTCCAGCTCCACATCAAGCGAAAGAGTGTTGCTGATGGTTGACCCCAGGTAAATAAAGTTGTTGACTACTTCCAGAGTGGCGCCGTCGATTCTGATGGAGGGGACAGTGGTGACATCTTGAGCACTGACGATTGTCTTTTTTAGGCTGATGGTGAGCCCGAACTGCTTGCAGGCATCAGTGAAACGGTCTCCCAGTCTTTGGAGGGCATCCTCGGTGTGGGTAACAAGAGCCGCGTCGTCAGCAAAGAGCATCTCCCTGATGAGTACTGACCTCACTTTGGAGCTAGAATATACAGAGAGATAAACAACATGACCAGAAAAAGCATGAAAAAGGCAAAGGAATAGAAAGACAATGCTGCAAAATCGAAGACAGTCTGAGTAGAAACGACAGCAAAATGACATATCAACTAGTGAAAAATCTCACAACCCATAAACAAAGGAAAACTACCACCTTCCAAGACAAATCAGGAAAATGTCTCACAGATGATCAAAAGATCCTCAAGAGATGGACATAATACTGCTCAGAATTGTACAATCATAAGACCCAAGGAGATCCAGCAGTACTAAATTGACCCAGACAGAAGATGACAACCCCATGCTTCGTGAAGAAGTAGAAATTGCAGTTATGTCACGTCCGCCTCGAATGCGGGTTCGAACCACGGCCGAATCCTACCAAAATCTTATAAAATTGGTACTAACAGTTACCTCGTTTGGCGCTCAGCATAAGGAAGTTATTGTTAGGGCTGGTCAGCCTGGTGTCAGGATAATGTGACTAAGTGGGACATGATGCTATATGTCTGCGGCATTATGCCCCAATGCTAGATATCACTATAAACTGAAACACTACAGACATTGTAGCAAAATTGTTAAAGCTACGTTAAAAATCCAAATCACACACCACTTCCTCGCTAAATATAACTTTTCTTCATGAAAAAATCAGCATTCCGAGTCAATACACAACCCAACGGTGATAGCTAGATGCGAGCAATAAAGAAAAGAAAGAAAGAAATAGCCCCTGTAAAGACAATTCAATGAGTCCAATTGTCATTAAATTTTAAACAACAATAAAATTGCAGTCTAGTTTTTCCATTAGTATACCGCTTGAGAATGTGATAACAAATTTTCACTTTGTCATGGCGATTAAATGGGAGCTAAGCCGACCCATGTTTGGCCTGGCCTGGTATGGTATCAAACCCAATACTACAGGATTGTTTGCCACGCCTCCCTTTACAAAGAACAGGTGGAAAATGATCTTGTGAGTACTGTCATACCGGTACGTTTCATCTGGATTAATGGTAGTTACACCGCGTCAAGATGGCCCCGGGTGGCCGATTGGCCCAAGACGCTCTCCGTTACAGATCACTCAGATTTAGCTTTCGTATGCGTTGGTTCGAGTCACGACTCATCCAACGTGGGTATGTGAGTAAGCTTGCCAGTAGCTTCCTGTGAGTCGGTTGTTCTTCCTGAGGTCTTGCGGGTTCTTGCAACTAATATACTTGGCTTTATGTAAAGCCTATACGGTACTGAAAAATTGTGTTAGACCCACCCCACTCCCAAACCATACCAAGCCAAATCGATCATTAGGTTATATTTAGCATTTTTACAGCATGGCATTTATTCTTTCACTGTACCCCGGATTGTTATGGTATATCTGGTCGAAAAGTTAGCGCTCGGCAAAGAAGTAAATAAAAGCACAGACCTTCAAGGTACTATATATGTCTATAAAGGTCACCCGATATCGCAGTGAGATCGAAAATTATTTGTACAATAGCATATAATTGTCCTATTGGTTGGAACGTTATATCTATCTATCTATCTATCTATCTATCTATCTATCTATATATATATATATATATATATATATATATATATATATATATATATAGAGAGAGAGAGAGAGAGAGAGAGAGAGAGATAGATAGATATATATATGTGTGTGTGTGTGTCTGCGTGTGTTTGTGTGTGTGTGTATTGCATAAAGTGTAAATCAACCAGAAAAATGGGGAGAGGCACCCGGATTGTCAGCGAGAATGGGCCTACCATTATGAGTGCGAAAGTACGTGTCGACCACAGACTGTTTAAACAACTCCAGGTTTTCCAACAAAAGTAATAAATCATGTACAGCACAGTTTTAAAGTCTACATCTGTCATTTGCAAAATCCAACAGAAAAATACAACATAACATACCTGTATTTAGACTCTCACGTACCACAATAGATTCAGCCTCTTAATTCTTGATAAATAATAATCAAGTGAGCTGTCCCTTTTATAACATCATTGGACATTAACAGATGACAAACTGGTTAACCGATTTGTTACAGTGATATCGATTTTAAGACGATATAGAATCTATCTGAAAACCATATGTACGGCCATGTTTAGAAACAATGATATTCAGGGGTGCAGCTTCAAATAGTGAACTCGCTAGCAATTCCGAAATCAACCGGTAATGTAGAAATAGTAACCTATGGTCATGTAGTGTACATAAGGTAAGCTGACAATAGATGGTTGCTAAGCAAAAAAATGCCAACAACTTTGTATATCGCGATTCTATAGAAACAGCGTTATCGTAGGAAGCAAGGATACCACTGCTCGTTAATTGCACCTCTGAAAGAGATATATAGTCTAAGCCCAAAGCTTATGACAAGACGTACCCTTGTGCAATCTGCTGCACGTTTATATCGGAGGACGGAATAGTACGGTAACGTTAGCTCATTTGAGAAACATATTCATAAACAGGTATTAGCTTTGATTAATAGCCGTTCTCACAGAACATGTTTCTCACATCTCAGAGATATGATGTCATCAGTGTTAATAGGTGAAACTCTTTGCGTCGTTCTCTCCTGCTTCTGTTCCATCCTCAAGCCCATGACGTAACTCGCCCTATTCGCTATTCTCCCGTAAAAGAGAGAGAGAGCGAGAAATAATTAACATAGATGTAGCTATCCGCTCTTTTTTATTACAAGCACTCTCTGTAACCTCCCCGTACCATCCTCCCCCAAAAGGAAGAAAACCAATAATAAATGTAGCTCTTTACGCCTTTGTTTTTGTTTCTGTTAGCTCTCAATCAGATGACGTCACCCATCTCCTCTTTCGCTAACAAAACCTCTAAGGCACATTACCCACCCATTTCACGTGAAGAGATTATATGCAAAATAGCACATATTACGACTTCTATCATCGGGAAGGCCTACATTGCCCTCGTACTGTGTTTTCCCAATGATAGTATGCATATGTATCCTTGTGCTACATGCAACCAGACAAAGTCTGAAATAAAATCAATGGTTGTCGGGTCCTTGGACTACGTCATCAACTCTTTTTTCAAGAGCAAGAAATCTGTCATGAAGTGGAACGATGAAAGTAGAGAATGTTGGTTGAATAAGATCTGGAGCTCCTACGCAATGATTTGAATCAACCAATGGTTTGGTGGAGAAAAGCTGATCCACATCGGGCAGAACAGAAAGAGACTGGCGTCCACAAGTTGGTTGCTCACGAGCGGGAGAGACGACAAGTCATTTTCGGTTGGCGGAAGGCTTTGGAGAGAACTATGATGTAACCTGAAACACTTGTATGTCCACCTTATAAAATAGGGTAACCCATCTGTTAATACTGTAAAGTTTTATCTAGACTAGGCACATCCGAATGCTAAGTATCGGCATGTGATTGATATCAGGAGTGAGAAAATTGCAGACATCTTATTCACCGAATAGAAGAACCTCAAAATACCATCGTCGCAAATCATATCCAGGAAATGCATGGTAGTTTCGGAAACCTTTTGCTCATTGCGGTAAAATGCTCTTTAATAACGTCCACTGTGACGCTGACGTTTTAAATGACATCGCTGCCTTCGCACTGAACTCCGCTCTTTCCCATGGTCTAATCAGAATATTTAAATAAATTTAAATATGTCCGTGTTACCTCCTCGTCGACGGCGGTGGGGGGGGGGTAGACGACCACTTGCTCTAAGTCTAGGGATATACCACTACATATGCTAGTGATGACCCTATGACGTCACTATATGTTATATTAGCTCTACTTGTTGGATATGCTAATATAGCTTACAAGGTCATGCCCATCGTGGGACGTGATCAAGCTGGAGGATGTTGGTCCAAGGCATTTTGTCGGGTGAGACAATGCTAAATGTAATTATTATGCACCATGGCTTGACGTCATATTTAACGTCTGTAATGTTGGTTGGTCAGCTAGTCTAAGCAATTGACTGGGAATCTCCCGCCGTCATTGTTGGGACTGTCTACTGACGTGCCTTCTGTTGTTCGTAAATTAGTCACTCCTGCCAATACCGTACTCTGGTCGGGCAGCTGTACCGCTTGGTCAGCAGCCGAGAAGGTGTGTGGCGTATGATATATGACCCCTGTAAAGTCGGACTATAATCCTGTACGACCGGCTTATATGGTCATAAGCCCAAAGACAGGCGGAGGTGTGCATTTATTGGCTGCCTAAGTGGGGTAAAACTATTGCAGTTTTCTCCATTTTGCTTGTCAACAATATTAAAGACAGAGCTTGTTGTATTCTGCGTATCATCATCAATTCCTACAGAGTTTATGTGGACTAGCCTGCAGTAGCTTCGGTAGATTGAGAAGTAATGGTTTAAGCTGATAAATATAACGGAGAGCAAGGGTGGTGGGGTGGTGGTTTTAATTTGTAGGAGTTAATGCCCACGATTTGTATGATCTATTGGTGGAAAGTTATTTGTTTCGTTTGTTTTTTCATTAAGGGCTGGATTCAGAGGTAGTAGTGGTTAAAAGTAATAGTACTTTTCATGTTAATGTGAGTAGGAAAGTCATTCAATATTGGTCCCTGGAACTAACGTGGACGCCCCCCGCCATATATATATATATATATATATATATATATATATATATATATATATATATATATATATATATATATATAACATGTCGCAAAATATGTGTATTATTCCACAAGAGAACATGGAAATACCAACTGCTTAGATTTTAATTGTAAATGGATATGGTACTATTGATGCAACAATGTCATAGTGTTGTATATTTTTGACATTGTAATAAAAGAGATCAAGTGATTCAATATATTTACAGGCTTTAATCACCAGTTCACCGACAAAGTAATAAGAAGGAATAATCTGCTTATTCCGATTAGGGTAAATGTTGAAAGTTTTTTAACATATAGGATACTTATAATTCACAGTGTTAATTAATTATCTAGGGATAACTTCTGTTAAACCATTTACTCAGCCATTTTGTTAGTATCATCATCTGAAACGTTTACTAATTGTGGCACACACGAGCCCTTAGTCTTCTGCCATGCCTCAGAAGTACTCAACGATCTATTCGTTGCATTTCTGCTATTTTCAATCGCAGTTTCCTTTATTAGTCATTGATATCGCTGTCACATACGTTTTTTTTCTTCTGAAATTGTGGCTGCATACCATCCTTATTCTTTTTCTGTTCAACCTTTTGCCCATCCATTTAAGATCACCAGTGTCCTCCAAGAATTTCTCCATTCTTTCCAAAATATCCAAGTCTTGATTTAGTACATGATAGTTTCCATGGTTAGTGATAAGGTAAAATCCTTCACATTTCCAAAATCCCCAAATATTTGAGATAAAGTTGTGTCATCTAATTCGTCGGTATGCCATATAGTTTTGTTTTTACTTCGTCAATTTTAATTACTTTATGCACATTTTTTTTCATGATATGCTTTTGTCATTATATTATTCACGATGTTCTTTTTATGATGTGCCTTCATTCTTATATTATGTGCAGACGTTTCGTCTTATAACATGTGCAAATGTCTTAAGAAAATGTACGTTTGTCTTTATATTGTATACAGATTTCTCGATGTGTATTCCTGTGTTATTCTATAATATAATAAAACTGAGAACGTTTATATTCCGTCTGAACTTGTTTATTTTCAGTCGAAACTTCTTTATCATGATGAGTATAACAGTAACTTTCGCAAACGTTTGAAGAGGGTGATATATTGTCTCACTACACTGGTAGACCAAGTACTGAAGCAGAATATGCAATGGCTAATGTGTTTAGACCAATTCTGGACAAACTTTCACTAAGTCCATTATTGCAAACTTTGAATAAAATATCAATGGAGTATAATTCGGTAAGAATTCGGCCAATATAAAGCACACAAGACCTGGAATAAATACGACTGGGATATTGTACGCTCTAAAGAAGATACAACATGCAAGTAAGTTCTTCAAAGACAGGACAATAACCACAAGGATGTTGCATGTTAATTTTCAGAGGTTTATACGGGTACTACCATCATTACCAACAATTAATAGTAATGCTGCCACTAGTTAATCAGATGGATGACGTAACCCATTTCGATGCTGATCAGTGACGTGTCGTATTTTATGATTGGAACATTATATTCTGAACATTCATAAACACGAGTTAAAATAATAATAATAATAATAATAATAATAATAATAATAATAATCATAGTAAATGCATTTAGGTTAAGTCTGCAAATAAGATAAATAATGATACATACAACAAATAGAAACATTTTATATAATATTGACAAAGACATAGACATAATGTCACATTAGATGCCTTAAACTTCTCAGGAAAATTTGACAAAATCTTTTCTTGATGGGATCCAACAGAGAAGAAAAAGAAACGTGTGTATCTGCATACTTGTATGTATCATATCACAATTTTCAGACCAGATTCATTAAAGGTATGACATTTTGTAAATGGGGAGGTCTTTTAAATGATCATCACAAGTTTGGTTTTGATTGCTTTCAATGAAATTATTAATTTAGATCGTAAACTCTGCACGCAATTTACTAAATTTCACCATTAATGTCGACCCAGGGAGTAAGACTAATTGTTTATTTCTTAAATATTGCTTGTGATTCAGAGTTATATAGGAATGTTTATATTTATCTAGCAAAGTCGGTTTGTCGTTTCTCCCATCCTTTCAGTTTCTTTATTCAGTTTTAAATCATCGTTTGTTCAAAACTTATACACATTGTTCTTCGTGTCCAAATATTTGTATGTTGCAAACGTAATGTACGGTCAACTATATATAGCAGTAACCTAGTCTCAAGGGTCATTTTGTATTTCCATGGCAAATATCCAACAATAATGTCATGTATATAACGGTCAGTTCCTCTCCACAGTCAGCGTCATTGTCTTTCCTTACCAAATAACGGCTCCTTAAGTACCTAAAGTGGCACCTTTGGCGTATCTACAGTGATCCCTCAGTCTACGCATACTAAACTTTTGCTTGATGAAGAAGGCATTGATTATGCCAATGATTATCATATGAATCGATTTACATTTTTGGTCTTTCTTGGATTTACCTCTCTTTTGTAACTTTTATCAATGTTACTCAAGGTTGTCAACATGTAAAATAAATGCGAAAACAATGCAGTTTTTATCATTATGGTAGAGGGTCAAAACAATTTGCTTGCAGGTGATTGGGAAAACGGTAGTGTTAACATAGGAGAAACACAAATCACCTTTTCTAAGAGCGTGACAGATATTTCAGTGGCATCATATATTTGCTAGTAAATTAAAGCTATTTCTGATGTCCAAAGTTTATCACTGAGAAGAGATATGTAGAGAGAAGGTTTGGTTTATTGTTTCAGTTTATGCGCAAGATTATGGTGTTGGATCTACTCATTGTTGAACTAATTTATATATAAACATTTCATTCACAAAATTATGTTCAGTATCTTCGCGATCCAACCTCAAACCGACTTCATCGTGTTACTTCTCTTAACAGGTCACTTTCTTTCTGCATTATGTGATAGTTCTCAGAGTCATTGACAGTGTTAATTTGGAATATAACCCTTAGTTTCGTAAAAAGGTTTGGCAGGAAATAGTCCACTGTTACTCAACCGTTATGTTCAGACTTTAGACGAATATCCCTCTCCGTAGCAACAGTGTCATATGCAGTACGGAGACATACGGCAAGACGGTTATTCCTATTAGATTGTCATCATTGGTTAAATATTTCTCGCGTCTCAGCATATGACGTAACACTGACTTAGCATTTTGCAACAAAGCAAATGTTGGACCCAGCGTGCTTAAACTTTTCTGAGCTTCAAATAATTCTCTACTATTTCACAAACAGCTAAGGAATTAACGCCCTTGATATTAGAAACATCTTCCGCTATATACTGAACATATAGCTGCAACTTCTTGTTCAGGAAGCACAAACAGTCGTGCAGAACATAGATCATCTTCAGTGGATTCACAACTGTCTTGAAAACGACGAAACCACCTGCCATTTTGCAGCATATGACAAGACATTACATTGTAAAGTTTTTCCCAGTTGACACTGATATCTGTTGGAGAGTTTCATAAAAGCGCCCGGATGTTAGAGTATGCTCATATCTCAGTAGCAGGATCGACACCCCCCCCCTTCCGCCCGACAACGTCACTTACCTATGTTATGCCACACACACACATATTTGCTGTTATCAATCGGTGTGAAATTTATTGACAGGTTCTATTAAATAAAACAAATACATCCAAATATTCAGACAATTTTTGTAAAAATTCATAGTATTTAAGTAGTGCTCAGATACATGACTTCGTTCAAGAATTATAATTAGCTTTCAATTTGTAGAATGCCCATGCGCAAGCTGAACAGAAGACTCAGAATCATCTTGCTTTCCAGAATGCACATTCTGTCACACAATCATATTAAATCCCCCCCCCCGCAAATGAATACAATGCAAATTAAAATCATAGTTGAAGGTATGCTTTTTACTAATTGATAAATCCTTTTCCTTGCCTTAAATAAAAATAGGCATACTCTGGACCTAAAATTTCAGCAGAGCTGGTTGGTAAAACTACATGATAAAATATTCATTTAATATTAGGCGGTGAATTGCTGGATCTATACATATCTCTCACATTAGCATAATGTTTATGAACTAATAAACCAGATACCATAGACGTGTTTTCCGAAGAAAAGCTTTTATTGAACTTTAGCGTCTGAAACGTCCATTAAAGACAAAAAAAAGAAAAGAAAGACATAACAAAATATATGGATAAAAAAGAGTGAGGGCAAGACGATATATATCTCTTTCCGTATTTTGTTCGATTCCTTGGAATTGTTCGATATATAGATAAATAAATACAGAGTTAGAGAAAAGAGAGAGAGAGAGAGAGAGAGAGAGAGAGAGAGAGAGAGAGAGAGAGAGAGAGAGAGAGAATTTCCGAAGATGAACAACAAAAACATGAGCTACAAAAGATGGAATGCAAAAGACATGGCATGCAAGAATAGTAAACAACCCTGTCTTTGACAAGGAATATCGTTTATTCATACATATTATAAAATTACTGTTGGCATATAGAGAGCCTGAATAACACACTGATAACACATTTCATTGGAACATCCGATGTCCCGGGTTCTTTCACCGGTTTCAACGTGTGCAAAGGCAAATATGTCTCGGATCCATGGTTACTGATCACCGGATTCTCGGATTTTCTTCACTACAAAAGACAATAGTGTGCCAATTCTGAGCCACATAAAACATCTAGTATAAACCTTGAGATGCATTTCTTCCATCGGGGGCATTCAAATTGTTGTTGTTGTTGTTGTTGTTGTTGTTATAGGGTTTAACGCCATTTTTCAGCACAAGATAGGCTATACATGGCGGCCAGTATTAATGGTGGAGGAAGAACCCTGGAAAAAACCGGGAAGAACCACCGACCCACGAGAAGCTACTGGCAGGCTTTCTCACGTACCCACGTTAGCCGAGCCTGGACTCGAACTCACGCAGACAGAGGTGAGATGGCAGTGATCCGTAACGATCAGCGCTTTAGACCACTCGGCCACTCGGGGCCCATTTCAAATTGTAAAAAGATGCCTATTCGCCATCACATAAAATCACCAATATTAAATATATTAACTCCTGTGATAGCGAATAATTTCTTTCTTCTACGATATAAAATAACTTTGCTAAACAAATGGCTATAACAAAACCAAAGAACAACAAGAAGAGTTGAACACAAGATAATAAGTAATAAAATCCGGACGAAACCATTAGTAGTGCATTAGTCATTTATCATCAATTTAACTTTCACGTCTACTTGTGAAGCACAAGAAGGTTCGTCGGAGAAGAAGAGATGATGTTATAAATAATAATAATAATTACTAGATGAAAGTCGACAGTACTCCATCTATAAATATCCACTTTTTTAAAACTAGTTTATCTTTAGAGTCAACGCATTTAGAAGTAGTGCTACTTCGAGCCTACACTCGTGATCTTTCGGTTAGATAGCTACCCAGAGGCGAGAGTCCCAATTCATGACCTGCCTTGGCGCAAAGTTTCAAAAATGTAGCTTTTCTACTCTATATTGTATATACTTACATCCGCTTTTTACGAATTATTTTTATGAACTCCATGGTCGCGAATGCAACTATCCTCACCAAACTGGACATATATGAGAAACGAATTGAGAAACCATTATGGAACAAGTTTTCCTTTCTTTTCTCAAAGTTCCCAGCTAGAACAAGAGTACATAATCGTAACCAGAGTTAAAAAACCTCTTTTCCACTGCATACACGATATTGTCCTTTATTGGCATAATACACTGGAGAGAACCAACTCGCATCATATATATATATATATA
>JAECUM010011939.1:0-18733 GCA_016617855.1 Megalonaias nervosa
GACTTTCAGGAAGAAATGTTAAAGTATTGTCGTTTCGACGTGGACATTTTACGGCGTTTTTGTGGAAATTTCCGAGAATTATTCATGGAACACGGAGGGATCGACCCTTTGAAAGAAGCCTGCACCATTGCCAAAGCGTGTTCCTCAGTGTACCGCCAACGATTCATGCCCGAAAACACCCTGGCTGTCATAAGTCCTCAAACAACAAATTTTGTCACACGTCAATATTCGGTCTAAGCCCTACGCTGGTTACATTACTTGTGCGACAAGGAAGACAAATGGATCCAACATGCCCTCAACGGAGAAGGCGAAAAGCCCATCGGAACGTATTCGCTGGATGGCTGGGACTTAGAAAACCCTAATATCTTGTACGAGTTTAACGGGTGCTTATTTCACGGTTGTCCCATCTTCTACCCTCAACGTGGCACTAAAAATCAGTTTTTACAACGGACCATGGAAGACCTGTACCAGGCCATTTGTCAGCGGCGATTGAAGTTAAAACAGCAAGTATACCAGGTGGTGGAAATGCGGGAACACGGGTACGATCACCGATTGAAAACCGATCCAGAGTTTAAACGCATCGTGGAAAGTTACAAGCTGGTGGACCCACTGAACCCGATGGACAGCTTGTACAGAGTACGGGCGAATGTCACCTGTTTGCTGTACCAAGCGGACGAGGAGAAAGGAGAGGAAATCAAATACTTGGACGTGTGTTCGCTGTTTCCTTACGTGTGCAAATATTGTCACTTTCCCGCAGTGCACGCACAATTGTTGACGGAGCACATCGACCTGGACAACAATACGAAGGATTGATAAAATGCAAAGTCTTGCCTCCCACGGACTTGTACCATCCCGTTTTACCTCACAATTGCCAAGGAAAACTGATGTTTCCCTTGTGCCGTACTTGTGCCGAATCGAGCAACCAAGACCGACCTTGTCAGCACACTTAGGAGGAACGCTCCTTGACAGGAACGTGGGTTAGCGTGGAATTGTTCAAAGCTCTGGTGTTGGGATACCAACTGTTAGAAGTGTACGAAATGTACCACTTTCCCAAGACAGGAAAATACCACAAGGGCGACGAGACTCAGAAAGTCATTTTCGCAGACTACGTGGATGCCTTTTTAAAATTGAAACAAGAATCCAACGGCTATCTTTCCTGGTGCCACACTCCCGCAGACCAAAAGAAACTCAAAGAGAAATACTGGAAACAGGAAGGCATCACTTTAGACCACGTGGAGAAAAACGAAGGAAGGCGATCTTTTGCCAAAGTGATGTTAAATTGCTTGTTGGGTAAAATGGCACAACGACCGTGTTTACCCAAGACGAAGTATTTGACAGAACCTTCCCGCTACTTCCAGATGATTCACGACAAAACCAAATGTATGAAACACGTGGACGTCGTTCGTGAGGACTTGATCTTAGTCAATTACGAAGAAGAATTGGATTTTGTAGAAGCCGACGAATTTGGAAATGTCATCATTGCGGCTTAAGTGACAGCCCATGCTCGCTTAAAACTGTACGAAGCGTTACACCAATTAGGAGATTGTGTGCTGTATTTTGACACGGATAGTTGCATGTACATCTATCGCCTGGGTTACTGTCACCCTGACATCGAAGGAGACCGTTTAGGAGCCTGGAAGGACGAGCACCCCGACGACAAGATTCAAAATTTTGCTAGTGGCGGTCCCAGAAATTACGGATACGAATACCGAGACCAACAAGGAGAAGTGCACACCGACTGTAAAGTGAAAGGATTGACTCTCAATTATCGCACCAGTCGAGTGGTGAATTTTGCCGTATTGAAAGAGCCTTGCAGTCTGGAGAGGATGGAAACTTTAATGTGGCCACCTACGAACCTCACAAAATTGTACGTTTACCCACACACCAAATCGTCAGTGGATCCTCGGAAAAAGTCTATCAAATCGTGTACCAGAAGCGGGTACGGCTTCCAAGTCACATCACTTCACCGTACGGTCACGTCGATATTGTTCAGCATATAGAAAGGGACAACGTCCAAGAACGATTGTTCATTGTAACTACCAACACCAAGCGAGAAAGATGTATCGTTTCAAACAGCAAGTATCATGCGTAAGACTCAAGTCCAACGAGAAACTCGAGTACGATGCTTTTCACTTTACTGGTTTTCATGGTGGATGTCATCATTATGAAACCATGCGGATACCACCCTACGGATGTCATCCAAAACTGAGTAAACTCCTACATATTTCACCGTACCCTCATCGAAATGAACCTGTGAAAGACGAATATTCGTTCCCAGTGCGTTTCCCTGAATACTGCGACTTTGAAGTCGATTCCAAACTTTCCGAGGAAAATGGCCAAAATATCTGGGAGGACCTACCCCCGAAGATCTAGCCAAAGCCTGATTTATCTACTTGAGCGAACGGGATAAAGTCAAGTGTTTCAGTTGCGGTGTGTCACTTCACGAGTAGAAACAGAAAGATTCTGCTTACCTGGAGCATGCTCGATGGTCTCCTCACCGTCACTACCTACCTTTAGTGGGACCTCGTCATTGAAATGGTGTACCGTGTCGTTTAAGAAACCAGCCTGGCTAGGAGTCAAACGTTGGGCAACACCTAGACAGGTATTTAAACCCCATTTAAAAAATAATATTCAAAGATTTGCATTCGAATTGCAGGAGAAGATCTACAAGGAAGTTTTGCAGGGACTTGTCAGAGCAAAATCTCAGTTGGTGACTGAGGAACGTTTATGTCGAGAACATCAGAAGAGGAAATTGACAAAAGTCAACAAACAAGTCAGTTTTCTCTGGAATGTGCGTTCTTCCGAATATTCCGCTTTAGACCATTTACATTGGAAGATTTTAATAACATTCTTGACCGTTTCCTGTAATGGCAGTGGCCAGAAATTACTACATACGTCACTTTCGCTCTAGGAGAAGTGTTTGACTGACATGGTCATGGATACTTTACAAGAAAATATTCGTGGCTTGCCTGTGGAGTTGAGAGAACGCATTTACCAAGAGTTGGTCAAAATACAAGTGAAACGCAAAAAACAGTTGCATCCGTTACGACACCGATGTTTGAACCACTGGTACCTAAATGCTATAACAGGACTGATTCTGATGAAAGCGTTCCACTGGTCAGGCATTGTTCAACTGGACGAGGACCAGAAGACTTTGGTTGCTACTCATCCTACTTCTTACAGGCTAGCCACACTACACCGAATTTCAGAAGAAGAGTTAGAGGGTTACCAAAATCTTTTACACAATGTAAACTTAGTTCAAGAGGACACTTCTCTGCGGCATGTGTCGTGTGAGTTAGTGACTAAATATTTTGGATACGTCGACGGAGTACGACCACTTCTGTGCAAAAAGTACATTTATTACCTCCGACAAAAGAGGTATAAAAACTGTCTGCCATGCCACGACCTTTATCATTCGTGATAGAAGAGATTCCGTGGAAGGAAATGAATGACAATATTCAAACGGTGGAGGATTACCAACACGTAATACGAGAACTGTGTCCATTGAATTGGGGTCGACGTGTGGTGTGTGTCTTAGTGACTTGCTTTCTGGGATTTCGTTTACCGACCGATTCCTTGTGGACTCTTTACGAACAGTACATACCAACCAAATCATGAAAGTGGTCCCTTTAAATGTACACGAGAGACTCATTCTGTTAAAAGCTTTGCGCTTTCATCTCGACACTTCTCGACCCCAACAGGAAGAAAGATTCGTCAACTTTTAGGTACTGAAGATGTGTACGATGGTGTGTGTGTAGCTTGTGACTTACCCCCTCACTGGAAAGATGTAGGTGACTGGAAAAGTTGGGGTTTCGAGGCTGGTACAAAAGAAGTGGCACACTATGCCCAAGATTTGTGACCCTAAAAAATTAAAACGTTCAGTGTAGAAAGTAACGTTTAAACCCGTGCTAGTGCCAGTGCCAGAAGAAGAAGAAGAACCACTCCCTTCAGGACAGGACAGGACCGTCATTGTTATCCCCGAAAGGCCATTTCGGAAAGACCCCTGTGTGACTTTGCCAAGGAGTGTAGAGACCCTAAGAACATTACACACTGTCCCTACGATACCTCATCTTGATCACCAATAATTTTATACAAAGACTTGTTTATATTCCACTATGATCGTTTTCATGTGTCTATTATTCATGTACTTAACCATTTGGCTTTTATGTATTTTTGTCTTTTGTGTTGTTCACAATTAAAGATTGCAATAAACGTGTCCTGAAAAAAGTATAAAAACTCCTGTCTTGTCTGTCTTCGTGGCAAAAGTGACATTCCTTACACTACTATGGCTACCTCTACTTGTCTCTGCTCCCTCTTCCTCCACTGTCAAAGTCATCGACGAACACTTAGATCGTGATAGCTGTGAGGCCTTGTATCTTCGCCATCCCTTTAACATGCTCATTGCCTGACCTAGCGGTTCAGGCAAAACCAAATTTGTCAAACGTTTGATCGAACATAAACATCATTTGATCGATCGTCCACCGCAACGCATCGTGTGGTGTTACAAAGAGTGGCAATCGGAGTACAGCCTTCTGCGAGAAAGTCAAGGGGATTCCATCGTGTTTGTGGAAGGCATTCCTAGCGAAGACGACGGAATCATGTCTGACCCCAGTCAAACCCATCTGGTCATCTTCGACGACATGTTAGGAGAAGACGAAGAAGAAATTAAACTGTGGTTTACGCGCAAAGGGCATCATCGTAATGCCATTGTCAATTACATCACCCACAATTTGTTTCAACAAAGTAAAGCCCATCGCACCATCAGTCTCAATGCTCATTACGTGGTCTTGCTTAAAAGTCCTAGAGATAAATCGCAAGTGCAAGTGTTAGCCAAACAGTTAGGAACGCCTTGGCTGACTCATGCGTACGACGATTCCACTCAAACTCTACACGCCTATTTACTCGTGGATTTAACCCCCCGCCCCCCACGATTATTTGCGATTTCGTACCCATCTGTTTCATCACTGGTGCCAAGACGGAGGGCCTATCGTGTACACGTCCCCGTCGTGGACTTAACAACAACAATCAAAAAAGGTCTATAAAATCCTCGGTCACTTTGGGTCTGTCTCACACAGCGTCAACATAACGTCCCTTCAGTCTCATCTTCCCGTCAAATTGATTCGTGCCTTGTACGGCATCAGTCGCGAAAGAAATCCACAAATACGTGCTCGTGTCTTAGAAGCTAGTCTGAAAGAAGTCTTACGATGGTTTACGGTGACAGCACGTCAAGGCATCATTCGCATTCCACATCAAACTAAACGCCTTTTTGAGAGAAACAAAGTAGCCTTGACGCAACTGGCCGATCCTCGCATCGACACTCAAACCAAAAAGCAAATCATTTTGAAACCTGGAAGTAGCGGTTCTCTAGGAGGTGTCATCATTCGTTCCCTCTTAAAATGGGATCTAATGCTCCCAAAGTCGTCTCCAAGAAAAAAGCGACGCCCAAACGTACCCAGAAGAAAAAGAAAAAGAGCAACGGTGTCAAGACCAGGTCACAGCCTCAGAAAAAGAAAAAGAAAAAAGTCCACAGAAAACAGTTTCTACCCGCAAGAGAGGTACTGCCGCCAGGGAGCAACCTTACATTCGCAAACCACGACCTTCCGCAACGGTGACTGCGTCTCCAGTAGCCTCAGGTTCTTCCACTTCTCCGTTGCTGATGATGCCTGCCAAACCCGATTTGACACGTGTCTTTCCTAATTTGATGAAAAATTGGAAACCCGCGGCTCCAAGAACTTCTCCTGCGGCGGTGACACCCTCTTCCTCTTCTTTAGCGGCAGTGGCCGCTGGTTACAAAGTACCTGCCCCCAAAATCAAAGTCCAAGAGAGATCGGGTATGTTAAAGAGTTTACTGGATTTGTCCAAGCAAGAACTGTGGCGATTGAGTCCGTTGCGAACCCTCCACGACGTGTGATGTCTGCCATGAAAATGATACTACGAGCCGACAATCAGTGGCTACGCATTCCAGTATAAAAAAGACCTGAGGTAAACAATGGGGATCACTGTTTTTCTGCTCTTGAACGCCCAAAGATGTCCCCTCGAAGAAGTGCACACTGTCACCATCGTCGTTCTTCTGTCCAAAAAGGAAAAGGAAAAAGAAAAGGACAGTCACCCCCAGAAATTACACACTCGTCCAAAGAAAAAGAGGAGCCACCAAAAGGGAGGATTTTTTTTCTGTCAATCCTTATCAGACAAATAAGATAAAAGGACGCATGTCAAGCCATGGACTTCAGTGTACTTTTTTGCTCCTGAACCAAAAAGATGTCCCCTCAAAGAAGTGCACACCATCATCGTTCTCTTGTCCAAAAAGGAAAAGAAAAAAGGAAAGGACAGTCACGTCATCCGAAAAAACGCTTAGCCAAGCATCGACGTCACCCCCAGAAAAGGAGAAGCAAGCAAAGGGGAAGAATTTTTGGCGATTTAGAAAATATAGTCAAGAAGTTTGAACAAAACCCCTTATCAAAAATAAAAAAAATAAGATAAAAAGGAAACGTGTTAAGCCATTGACTTCAGCGTATTTGCGTGTGCTCGTGAACTCCCAAAGATGTCCCCTCGAAGAAGTGCACACCGTCACCATCTTCGTTCTTCTGTCCAAAAAGGAAAAGGAAAAAGAAAAATACATTCTCGTCGTCCAAAGAAACTCTTAGCCAAACATCGACGTCACCTCCATAAAAGACATACTCGTCCAAAGAAAAATGGGAGCCACCATAGAGGAGGATTCTTTGCGATTTTGGAAAACAAATCGTCACCTTTTTGACGAAGAGATAGTCCAAAAAGGATAAAAGGCTGTGTGCCAAGTCATCTACATTAGTGTATTTTTGGTGTGTGATCCGGAACCAACAAGCCAACAATGATGTCACCCCCCAAGAGACATCCTTCTTCTACCCCGAAAGGAAAGAAAAGAAAAGGACTGCCTCCTCGTTTAGTCAATCATTGGGGTATGTTGTCCATCTCCAGAGCATCTCCACCCATGATAAAAACAACTCATTTAAACCGCTTCCAAAGACGTCATCGATACCGTGAGCGAATGTTGTCTGAATGTCTTGAAAGGAACGATACCTTGAAGATGTTGGTGAAGCGCGGAGGAATTTTACCCCTGTTGCCACTTCTTACCAAAGTAATAGCGGCACCTATGTTGGGTATGTTGGGAAATATTTTACCCGCCATAACTACAAGATAAAAGGGTCAAGAAGATAAAAGGGACCTCTGGAATCAAAAGATCTCATACGTGACCATTGAAATCCGATGTAAGGACGAAAACTGACTTTAGTGCCTTACAAACGATGGATGGAATACCATCGTTGGCAAGAACAACGGACCCCGCATTTACCTCCCACTCCTCATTTGACCGAGATGTCCCAGTTACAACACGAATTGCAGTTGGGATAAATTCAGTTGTAAAACACTCGGCGATTGCTAACGCAAAAACGGAACTAATAACAGAAGGAAGTCTTGACATGTATCATTTTATCGAAAAGTCAATTCGAGGTGGAATAAGTGTAATATCAAAGAAATATGCGCGCGCTAGCAACAAGTATATGAACGATTACAATCCTGAAAAGCCGTCCTCGTATATACTTTATCTTTACAAGAACGCGTTATATAGCTGGGCGATGTCACAAGCTATGCCTGTTTGTTGTGAATGCTGGGTAACTGAACAAGATTTTCTTAATGATACGAGTAATCTAACAAAAGATTTATCTGATGTTGCTCTCACTTATTATCGTGAAGTTGATGTTGATTATCCTTACATGCTGCATGACTTGCATAATGATTATCCGTTTCTGCCGGAGAAAATGATTATACCTCATTCACTGTGATCGCGAGAACAATTATCACATCGGCAAGGAAAACCTTGTTCGATCGAAAAGCTAGTGCCAAATTTGTTAAATAAACGTAATTATGTTTGTTACTACAGAAATCTTAAACAAGCACTTGACAGAGGTTTAATCTTGAGAAAAATTCATCGAATATTGCGTGTCAAAAAATTTCGTTGGATGTCCGATTATATTAAGTTTAACAATGACATGAGAACAAGAGCAACTGCAGATTTTGAAAAAGATTTCATCAAACTTGCGAACAACTCGGTATTCGGCAAGACGATGGAAAATATCCGTAACAGAGTTGGTATTGAACTCGTTAACAATGTCAAGCGTTGTAGTAACATTAGTTGCGTCAGAGAAGTTCGATGGAAACGAAAACCTCGTTATGGTCAAGAAACATAAAACATACTTAGTGTTAAATAAACCAATATTTGTTGGTGCAACAGTATTGGAAACATCGAAATGGCTCAGGTACGATTTTCACTACAATTTTGTAAAGCGTGTTTGGCCTGATTCAAACTTGTTGTTTACCGATACTGACTCACTTGTTTACGAAATATTTGCGGATGATGTTTATCAAGACATCTATGACCACAAGAAGTTATTTGATCTTTTTGATTTTGCTCCAGATAATCTTTTCCATGATCCGACTAATAAAAAAGTGATGGGTCTTATGAAAGACGAATTTAGCTTTGGTATTGTTCTGGAGTTTGTCGGATTGCGGAGTATAATGTACTCGCTGAGAACTGCTGCTGGAAAAGAAACGAAAAAATTGAAAGGTGTGAAAAAATCAGTTGTAAAAAATAATATCAATCATGACGATTCTCTATCAGTGTTATTCAACAATGACAATCATCTCGCCGAAGTGACCACGATAAGATCATATAAACATTAGATAAAAGCTGATAGAGTTATCAAACAGAGTTAACTAATTTTGACGATAAGCGTTATTGTGCTGATGACGTAAGCACGCTCGCGTTTAGGTCACTATTAAACTCGACAGTAGTTGTTGTCGTCGTCGTTCAGGAAGGTTGTTTATCATGTAGGTGTAAATGTTTGTTAGTGGATCCGACATCAAATCATCGATCTTTTCTTGGTCAGATTTATACTTAACTCGAAATCCAATCCAATACGAGCCATCAGAAGTTCGAAAATTATCCTGAGTGATTTTGTCTGCGCGAGTTTTAAATGATTAAGCTGCAGTTTTTACTGACTTAAATTTTTTAATTCCTTTGGTAGATAAATTAAAAGCAACTATTTTTATTTTATTGTTGCGAAAAGCTTTTGTCGTTGAATTGCTTGGTGCAGTGTTACTAAGTTGCCCAGCAGATCTTGCAAAACTTTCAGCGCAACTCATCTTATAATCTCGACCATAACCAAAGCTCATTATATTTTAGTAAAAATTTATTTGCATAATTTTATGAAAAATTTGTGAATAAATGTTATGTAACATAAAATATAGAAGTTGATTGCAACTAACTTTAGTAGTAGTGATATGTGGGGTTATTGAGCGCGTTTCCGTCATTAAAAAAAAGTAATATAATTGTTTCAAATGTTGTAACAAATTAGTTGTAAATATGGATTTTAGCACTTTAATAATAATTAGTATAATCTAGTTTGTTTGGGAAAACAAGTATATTTCTATGGAAATTTTAAAAATGGAAAAAAAGTATAAAAATTAAGCTTATTTTCAGGAAAAGCATACTTGTTTTTAAGGAAAATGATGGAAATGCGCTCATAACCCCACAAATCACTACTACTCTCTGCCGTCCCAATCACAAATGTGAATTGGGCAAATGACTGGAGTAGGAGATGTGTCTGTGGTGCCAGGCCTGGGAGATGTCACCATTAGCCAGGTACAATTGGAGTTCGAAGGAAAAACAGCCCTTCTCAGGGCTAATCAAATCTCTAGAAAGGAGACACTATTCAGGTTGCCAATTTATGTGAATGTAGAACAGTGTGACTATAAACACTCACTCCTTTACTGATGTGTGTGTGTGTTTTTCGTTCGCGTGCATTTGTGTGGATAGTAGAGTATGTTTGTGTGCGTTTCGAGTAAGTTAGTGTGGATAGTAGATATTTTGTGTTTGTGTTCGTTCGCGTACGTTTGTGTGGATAGTAGAGTGTGTTTTTTCTCTTCCCGTTTGTGTGGATAGTAGAGTGTGTTTTTTCTCTTCCCGTCTGTGTGGATGGTAGATATGGTGTGTTTTTTTTTCTTCTCTTCCCGTCTGTGTGGATAGTGGATATGGTGTGGGGTTTTTTGGGTTTTTTTCCTTCTCTTCCCGTCTGTATGGATAGTAGAGTGTGTGTTTTATGCGTTTGGGTTCGTTTGTGTGGATAGTAGATATGGTGGTTTTTTTTCCTTCTCTTCCCATCTGTGTGGATAGTAGATATGGTGTGTTTTTTCTTCTTTCCCCTTCTGTGTGGATAGTATATAATATATGAAGTGAGTCTAAGGGATGTTTTCCTTCACGTCCGTGCTTCACGTATATAACGAGGAGCGGTCTTCAGTCTGGCTACCCAACGTTGAATAGTCAACACCTTGAAAAAATGAATTTGTTCAACGAATTGAAAGACAGTTGGTACTGGATGGTTGATGCAGCCTACGTGGTGGAAAGACTTGAAAAAGAATGGAGATATCCAGTTACGAAAGATTTTGTGACAAGTCAAGACACCAACCTTAATGTAGCCAGGAATCTGGTGCAAGGCATGATGGAGGAGGAAGAAGAGAAATTAAGAGGCTTCATCCATCCTAAATATGTGAGAGTGGGGACACTGAAGGAGGCACTTGATAATATCATCCAAGTGAGGTGCTTTTTTGCAAGACATAGCCAATTTCACCGAGTGGTCTTTTGTCCAGTGGGGGTTAGAGAAATTAAAGAAAGCTGAAGACATGATAAAAAAGGTGATGGAAGAAGAGGTAAAGAAAATCAAAGAGACCTGGACAAATAGAGAAAGGATAAGGAAAACAGAAAGAGAAAATAAGAGTTTGAGAGACTAAACAAGAACTGGATGAAAGTGCAAGAAAAATTTAGATCTATGGGACATCCTGACTGGATGCAAGAGAAGGAAAAGAAGAAGAAGAAAGGAATCATAAAGTGAGAAGCTGGTGGAAGAACTGGAGAAAATAGAAGAAGAATCCAAAGGCCCTTTTCAGGGCCACTCCACTGCTTAGAAAAGATTTACTCTTGCCTAAAAAAGTTTTTAGTTGTTGTATAATTTTAAATGTGATAGATTGATGTTCATCAGTCTATGACTGTGTTGTATAAGTCTATGTCTCTAACCATGTTTCTATGTCTCTGTCTCTATTGTATTTGTCTCTACCTAGGGTAGCCGCGCGTATTCAGGTCAACCACTTGCAACATTGTTGCCTGTACCATGACGTCACCCCACCTGTTCCATTCCTATTGTCCCTATACAGGCCCAATATGAATCTTGTCCTTATATCCAGGGGATTTTTTGTCCCTATAGTGCACCGGGGCGTGGGTGGGTCTGTAATGTATTTTCCCATTGTCCCTATAATGCCCCCCTTCACTACTATTGTTCCTTGAAGTCTTCCACTGTACTTGATCTCTGATGTTGAAAGATTTGTTTTTCTTTGTTAAGAAACGTAGTAAAATCACAACCAAACGTGATCCACATTTTGCCCTCCTTTGTTGTAAGATTATAAGGGTAGAAGACCAAAAGTAAGATGAAATTATACTTTAACATTTATTTTACACATTTACAGGTCACAGTAAGTCTGGTAACCTTTATTTGCTTTGATTGGGTGTTGGTTTTCACGTGGGAATGACATGTCTTCTTACTATTCATGAATGTTGCCTCGTTTTATGTTTATTTAGCCGACATATATGATCTGCAGTCACAGACATACGGGGTTTTTTTTTCTGTTTGTTTTGGGTTTTTTGTTGGCTTTGACGGCACTTTTAACACATTGGCTTTCCCACACTGAGGCTGGCCTGGATGGGTATCGAACCCACGACTCTTGGGTCTATACTGTTCACTTAAAATTCTATGTAGAATTCTGGCCGTGGGTGGCTGAGTGGTATAAAGTGCTCGCCTACAGATAAGTGACATCTCACCTCTGTGTGGGTTTGAGTCTCAGGCTCGGCCTGCGTGGATAGGTGAGAAAGCTTGACAGTAGCTTACCATGGGTCGGTGGTTCGTCTCAAGATTTTTCCGGGTTCTGTCTCTACCAGATATACTGGCCACAATGTATAACCTATCATGTGCTGAAAATCGGCGTTAGACCCAAAACATCAACAACTATGTAGAATGAACAGAGTAAACTACGTTCTGTAAGCGCATGATGCAACGATATATCTGGGTGTATATTGTATGTATGTTATAAAGCCAGGTATGGAACAACAACGATATGACATACTATTCTTAGGAGTAGTGTCATTATGCTGTTTGTGTCCCTCTTTTGCCTTCTGATGTCCTGATATACGTCACAGCCTCTATCCCACATGCTTTTACCCATTTTGGCAAACAAGCCACATACTATATGCAAACTATAGATTATTAATTTACGAAAGTGATCAAAATGCATACTGCATTGCCAAAAGAAACAAAACTTAGACACAGGCCCAGGGCTGGTGACTATAAAAAAATCCAAGCCCAGACTAAAAAAATTACACAAGCCCGGACCACAATTTCCATATGCCCAGAATGTCCCCTTTTTAATATTTTTTTGTCACACAAAGTTGCAATTGCTACACTTCAGATATATAGGGTTCAGCAGGGGATTTGAAGATAATACAAGTGTCATTAGTGATCATCACTACACTCACTAGAGACTGGATGGACCTGGTGTTTAAACTTCTCTGCTGGATTCTCTGAGTGAATCCTGGTCAGGACCAAGTTGTTCTGGACGACCATAATGTTAGCATTGTCAAGACTGTATCTCGTGCAGTTTGATCACGATATATGCTTGTCTTTATAGAAAAATGATTTTACCTCATTTTTGGGTCTGACCATATCATTGTGAGGAGGGGGGGGGGGCATAATATGTTCTTTAATGGGGGGCTTTACCGGTAATACAACAGTAATAAACGCCTCTGTCCAGTACTGGTGCAAACGCTTTATCATCACAAATCACCTGTGCAAACACAAGCATGTGCTTGTGACAATAGTCTTTCAGTCAATTTCATGGCTAAAATCATCATGAAAAGCATAGGTCAATTAATACATAGTATTTTAACAAAATTAAGATAATGAATAATAATAAAGCGAACTAATGTGAATGTTCAGTTCAGCATGTCGAATATGTTACATGTTGTGCTACTGTTTCTACAGACGTGATACACAGGAATGATGTATGTCGATATGTAGTTTGCTGTATGTGTATAGAATTAAATGCTTCCCCCCGCCTCCGTTTTTTGTTGCTGGTGTGTTTCACAAACTAAAGGTCCATCAACCAAGAGTTTTACAATTTAATTTTGCTTGGCTTTGCTTGCTTGCCTCCAAAATCGCTTTTACAAATGAATCACTTGAGCACTATTCCAACAGCTGAAATAACCATAATGTCCATTTTATATATGGAGTATTATCCGACTTCAAAGAAACGTTGCCGCTGTTCACAAACTTGTCACTAATCTTTAATGCAGATGGCTTACACATTCTCATTCAAGACAGTAATAACTTTTGTTCTCCTACAAGCTTCCAGCATCTCTTTGATTTAACTATTAATATCGGGTTGTTCTACTTTGTGATCGTTACCTTTGCAAATTAGCACAATGGGCGGTATTCAAACACATCACTCGAACTATTGTCAGCCAGTTAAGTAATACATGAAATGGTGCTTTATATCTGACCTTGTAGCCGCTGTTAAAATTGCCCAAAAACAGTTTTACCTAGCGCAATCAAAGTTTTCCCAGGCAAATTAATGGTTTTTTCGACAAGCCCGACGGGCACCTCAGTTAGAATACAGGAGGGGTCCGATCTGAAATTAGAGGAGCCCTAGGAGTCGGGCTATCGGATTTTTTTGTAGCACCGATACTTGTTTGTGAAGCAATTTACGGTATGATTTACTACTCATAAATGCTGTATAGATCGATACTCTGGCTATATATAAGTTGGCTGTTGTAATTACATGAGCTATTTATAACCGGTGCAGAGAATGGACGCTTCATACTCGTACATGGCCAGTTTGTCGCACACGAGGATAATTTAACTTAAGTAAATGGATGCTTCCCGATAAGGTCACTAGCAGACGATATTTTGCCCATTTTACCTGGACGATGGGCAACCTGGCAGTTTCTCCTATATGCGATCACCAAAATTTATCACTTTTTAAACAAGGTACATTGAAGCAAAGTCAACTTATAAATCACAAATATAGATACTAACAGAAAGCTTGATTTGCGTTCTGTTTATGTATGTAATTTTCGTAAAAGTATCTTGAGATTCAATAAATTTATTTCAACTTCCAAACACTTTATAAAGTCAACGGTAAATCTACTAGCTGACCACAAATATGGTGGATGATGAAGTCATTTGGGAACTACCTATAATCAAATAGCTTATTTGATGTGCCAGAAAATTCAGAGAGAATAAGTTCTTTTGATTTAATATAGCGATGTAATAATATTTCGTGTGCTTAAATTCATAGCAAAGTTACTACAAGCTGCACTGGTTATAACAAAATCTGTTTCGCTAATATTGAAAAACACCTGGAATATAGTGATAATGCTGGCGAAAATATCCGCCTGACTTAAAATTACTGTTTCATGACTGTTGAGCTGTTACGACTTTATGGCCATAAACTAAGTAACAAAAAGAAGCAAAATCAACAAGATTTGTAAAACTTAATAAAGAATTTAATTATCAAAGTTATAAAATGAAAATGAAAGAGGAATTTTGCAGCATTATGAATTGAATCCAAAATAATCCTGGAAAGCTATGTTCAAGTCCAAACGAATTGAATGTTCCAGATGAATTTCATATCCTTAAATGGACTGGTCTGCCAACAGACCTGAAAATGACATAGCCCAGAACACCTTTGAATAACTCACAATAGTACCAGAATAATATTTTAGCCCAATGAGCACTCTGTAGTTCCAATGAATAATCTAAACAAATATTTCCTCTAAAATAATATCTAACATTACATAAAATAGGTCAGCAGACTTGGTGTTATAGCAAGAAGACATGAAATAAGAATTAAAAAATTGTCCAGCTCCACGTACAAGCATACGAGATGGAAACACATTTTGCTACTAATCCTATGCGACAATTTGCAAGTGTCTCACATTGTAAAAGAATAAAACTGACCAAACCCATCTAATAGGAAATAAGTTAATTCTTCCAAGTACCCACCTGACTGACCTGTCCAATGGGAAACAACTCGAAATGCATAAACACGTTTTATTATTAATATTATTATCAGTGGTCACAAATGCCTGCGTTAACAACTATTTATAGATTTACTCAATTATGATGTCTTAAAATAAAATTTTATACCCGTATACAAAATTGTGCTAAAATAATTACTACAATTTACAGTAATGAACCAAATTTGCAAAAATAATAGATCTACATAACAGTGCTTAAAATTTCATGAAACTGTGGATATGCATACTAATGTTGTGAAATGGTAATTTTAAAAATACTATATTTTTTTCTATATTAGCTGAATAGTGGAAAGGTCACGTGTGTGTGTTCCAAAATTTATAAATTTGAAATACAAGATTTTTCATTTACTTAACATAGATAATGACTGTGAAAGCTAAAACATTTTACTATCAAACATAACATTGCTAGTTCGAGTCCAAGTTTTGGAGAAAAAATTCTGTAATAATTGGGGAGACCTATCAGCCTAAGCTGGTGAAATACGAGAAATGAAAGTAAATTTGATGATGTAAAGTTGGCGTCAGCTATGGATACATGGCACGGATAATCTTTGATATATATCTACTTATTTTCATGACCTTCGAACCTTCTGGTTTGTCAGTTGGCATGGTAGGTGTTCATCTCGGGTTCCATTGTGGACTGCACACATTAGCTTGACCGTAAAACCTCATATGGAACAGCTTACAATTAGTAGTGTGCCAATAATTTCAAAGAACTAATTCATAAGCACAGCCCGGACTGCTTCATCTCCTTTTATATTAAGAATTACCTAGTACATAATGGCAATAAATCAGACTGAGTCTCAAAATATTTTGAAGGAACTTATGGAGGTCTTTAAAAATGGGATTAATCTGCCAAATACATGGAATATAAAAATGTAGCTGAAACACTTGAATCGCTGTTTCGTTTGAATGCATCATACAGATTTATCAAGAGGCTCAAAAGATGTTATATATGTTTTCAGACACTTAATTGGAACACACATAAATTTATTAAGGTAAGAGTGATCTTTGAACTCTAACAGAATAAGCTTGGCCAAGCCAATGAGCAGAAAAAATATAAAAAATTATATAATATTGTGCAAAAAGGGAATCCCTGAAGTTGAGTAGATCACCCACTGCATCTGAAGTGAGTGAATCATCTGACGGTTTTAGCAAATGTTCTAGCTGTAGTGATGAAGATATCCAAGAACAAATCAATTAAATGATTTTTGGTATTAATATAAGAATGTGACTGCACAGACAGCGAAATATATATAAAAAAATATACAAAAATATTTGAAACAGATACAAAAATAAATGATACAAAAATAAACAAACTAATAGCTAGGACTGAAGTGATTAGAGTTTCTGATCATGGTAGATTACAAAAATTAAACAAGTGACTAGGGGACATCTTCATCAGAGAAGGCTTTTCCCTTATATAAGAATGTGGCTTGCCTCTGTGCTTCAGCTCAAATAAATTATATGACAGCATGGAATACGAACACCGGGCAGTATGCAAAAAGTTGACATGATTAAATTATTGAGACCTGTAGTTGCACTGGATAAACCTGCTCCACCACAAGTCTTGTAATGGCAAGATCTGCTGCATAGGTCATATTTTCCATGGCATACACCTTTGCATTGATTACATCATAATGCCATTGAACATCGTATATATGTAGTCCTTAATTAAATTTTCAGCTGCCTAAATATCTTGTCGTTTTCATTATCTAATTCATATACTGTGGTGTGTAAGTAAGCACCTTGTAATCCAGAGGATATTATTCAGTTTGATGACCGTACATTGTGTGATACTTTTTTAAACATAAGAAATTGATTTTTAATGTCACATCATCGCAGCATAATAAATTAGGATAATCTTCTTGATTCTGACCAAATAGTTAAAGATCTCCTTGAAGCAAGAAAAAGTACATGTAGTAAAATGACTTGATTTGTTTTGAAAAACTGAGTTATAAATAAGTTAGTACAAACCACAAGGATAATTATTATTTATCAAACTTGCAACTTGTAATAAATGTTGCTTGCTGTCTGTACTCACTTATAAGACAAGTTTGATGACAAACAACATAGACTCTGACTTAATGTTGCATGATGCACATGCAGATCATTGTCTGTATGGTTTGTTCTACTGTTTAATACTAACAAAATGCACAGACCAAGATCTGCCAGCACATAATGCACAGGCAGATCTGGGTCTTTACAGTTTGCAGGTGGACTCAACTTATCAGCAAGAATATATGGTAATTGTAATGCCAATGAGAGAGAAAATGTTGTGATACTACTGATATTATTGATGGAGTACCACATATTTTGTGTGATGCAGAAAGACCTTGTTGATGTGAGATTCGTACGTTTTTATGCAAACAATATGCTTTAATGTTTCAATACATCTAAAAGTGTTTATAATGTATACCTGAACCTGAAAGATGTTACTTCTGCAAACATGTCTGTCTGTCTGTCTGTATTGCTAGTGTTGAGATTTTGAGAAAAAGAAGCACATAAATCTATGTAGGCTTATTGTGTGGCCCTGCATTCATCTTGTGTCATCCTCAGGTCCATCAATGTTTGCTTGACACCACACATGTAAGCATATTTCTGGCTTGATTTTAATAAAACCTTTTTTATGAACTTATTTCATCATGATCTCGGATAATTTCCATATGAATGAGGGCCATGCAAATTAATGGGGTTGTCATACATCTAATCGGCCGGTCTTCACACTACCCTCAAGGCAGTACATCTGAATAGCTGATCTTCACACTACTCTCAAGGCAGTACACCAATTGGCTGGTCTTCACACTACCATCAAGGCAGTGCATCCGATTGGCTGGTCTTCACACTACCCTCAAGGCAGTACATCCGATTGGCTGGTCTTCACACTACCCTCAAGGTAGTACATCCGATTGGCTGATCTTCACACTATCCTCAAGGTGTACATCTGATTGGCTGATCTTATCACTATCCTCAAGGTGTACATCTGATTGGCTGATCTTATCATTACCCTTAAGGCAGTACATCCAATTGGCTGGTCTTCACACTACTCTCAAGGCAGTACATCCCATTGGCTGGTCTTCACACTACTCTCAAGGCAGTATATCCCATTGGCTGATCTTCACACTACCCTCAAGGCTGTACATCTGATTGGCTGATCTTCATACTACCCTCAAGGTGTACATCCAATTGGCTGATCTTCACATTACCATTAAGGCAGTACATCCAATTGGCTGGTCTTCACACTACCCTCACGGCAGTACATCTGAACAGCTGTTCATCACATTACCCTCAAGGTGTACATGCAATTGGCTAGTCTTCACACCACTCTCAAGGCAGTACATCTGAACAGCTGATCATCACATTACCCTCAAGGTGTACATCCGATTGGCTGGTCTTCACACTACCCTTAAGGCAGTACATCCGATGGGCTGGTCTTCACACTTCCCTTTAGGCAGTAAATCCGATTGGCTGGTCTTCACACTACCCTTAAGGCAGTACATCCGATTGACTGGTCGTCACACTACCCTTAAGGTAGTACATCCGATTGGCTGATCATCACAC
>JAECUM010011940.1:0-53738 GCA_016617855.1 Megalonaias nervosa
ATTTGTGGATGGCTGTACAAGAAGGAAAAAATTGAAACATTGGAACGTATACACTAACACGACATAAAATACAGAACTGAAAGGGTGTTAGATCACACCAAAGGTAGATCGTGCCATACGAGGTTGATAATCTAAAGAATACAAATCATATGGTGAATAACAGTCCTTTCAAATACACTGGTTCCAGGAAGGGATCACGTTGGTCAGGGACTGATTAAGATAACTGCAATAAACTGACAACGAACAGTGCAAAACTAGTATCTAACTAGCCTGAGCGCTTTCGACTCTTAATGAGTCTTTTTCAAAGGCATATACAAAACATAGACAAAACAAACAAATAAAACATAAAAACCGTTGTGTTTGCAAAACTCTACATGGCTGTTTCTACATGAATTAAACCTTTAAATGTATTATGTCTCAACCAGCCTATATCAACTTGTTGCGGATACTGGAAAATATTTGTATTAACCTAGAAATCGATGAGCCATAGCGACATCTATTACTTTGTGTACATTTATGTAAGCGCAAATTATATCCCGGATATTTCATTCTTATAGTAGTAATTGAAGGCTACTAAGAAAATTTAGAGAAAGTTTTGAAAAGAAAATGTGTCGGCTGCAAAGGATAATTCCACTTGTGCATGGCTGTCTTTTTCTAGTCTTCTTGGTTTAAACCGCTTGGTTTCAATGTTCTAAGGCGGCGTATCCAGTAAGATTCCTTTTCCTTCCTGGTTTCGGAACTCCAGTTGGGGTTGTTAGCAATTGCGATAAGTGTTATATCACTGAAAGTGTGGCCAGGGGAGGAGAAGTGTTCTGCGACCGGGCTTCTGTACAGCTTCTTTGTCATCCAATCAGATCTATGAAGGTTGATCCTTTTGTGTAGCTTTTCAGTTTCTCCGACATACTGAAGGCTACAGATCTTATATGTGATGAGATAAATTACATTCTCTGTTTTGCACGTTTTGTTTGGACCATGTATGTTTAGTTTTTCTCTAGTCACTGTGCTAGAAAATGTCCTGGTCTCTATCATATGTTGACAGGTTTTGCACCTTTTATCGCCACAGGGGCCAGATTGACTAGGGTGGTCTTGATTAGTGATTGGCGTTAGCTTCGCCCTGACTAGGATGTCCTTGAGGTTTTTTGGTCTCCGGTAGGCTACTACAGGTTTGTTTGGGAGGATTAATTTAGTGCATCCGACGATTCCACGATGGGCCAGTGTTTCCCGATGATTTTACCTACTTTGGGGTTGTCTGGATGGTAGGTCAGGATAAATGGTATCCTATCAGCCTTTTCCTTCTTTCCATATTTTAGTAGGTCATCGCGGTTTGTTTGTTTAGCCCTTTGGGTTGCCTCCGCAATCAGGTCTTTGTCGTAGCCTCGGTAAATTAAATGTTTAGATAGCTCTTCAGACCTTTCTAGGAATGTTTCATCGTCGGAGCAAATTCTGCGTATCCTCAGTGCCTGGCTATATGGAATGTTCCTAATGCAGTGTTTTGGATGACAGCTGGTTGGGAGGAGATACTGGTGTTTGTCGGTTGGTTTCGAGTAGATGTCTGTATGTAGTTTGTTTTCTACCAGTCTGGTTGTTGTGTCCAGGAAAACGTGGTTTGAGTTGGAGATTTCTGCCGTGAATTTTATTGAAGGATGGAAGTTGTTTGCCTTTGATATGAAGTCATCCAGATTTTCTCTTCCGTGTTGCCACTTCATTTCTATATCATCGATAAAGCGTACCCACTGGTATGGTGTAAGTTCAACCGATGCTAAAAGTTGACCCTCCAGTTTTCCCATAAAAATGTTAGCATACGAAGGGGCCATTTTTGTACCCATTGCGGTTCCATTGATTTGGAGGTAGTTTTCTTCATTAAATTCAAAGTTATATCGTTTTAGGACAAGCTCCACACACATATATATATATATATATATATATATATATATATATATATATATATATATATATATATATATATATATATAATTTGCTTGGTACGTTTGTCAAGGCAAAAACGTTATATTCATTATTATGACATAAAGATTATGGAAATTCTATGGTATTTAATAGATGGCTCGGGTTCTTCATTTCCTAGCAAGACAGACATTTTCATAATGAGCTTCCGTTCCATTTAATATTGACGTTGATTGAGAACAAGGATATTGTGAGTAGATGAAAAGTAACGCAGCTTTCTCAAGCACGAATACCCTGCATCAGTTGAAGCGGTAAATCAAACTTTACTGACATCTGATCCATTTGTACTTATTTACAAAAACAGGCTTTTCGTGACATTAATAGAGGATCTCAAACGGGTAATGATTTAATATTGAATTTATGAAACGAATGGAATAATTAATGTCCAGCTTTTGCTAGCCTTGGCGAGCAAAAGTTGGACATTATTCAACGAGTTTCCTAAATTTGATATTTAATCGTTACCCATTTGAGATTCTTTTTATCACATAGTTTTTATTTCATGGAAATTATTTAGATGGAAGGAAGAACGAATAATTTCGTTCATTCTGGCAGACGTTGCACCTTTCATTTGTTGTGCGTAACAAATTGTCATAACCAAAGTTGAACTAGTATTGATGCTTAAAACTAGATTATACTTTTCTTACAAAACTATAAATCAAAGGACACTCATCCTTCTGATTAAACAGAACATTTTACACAGATAAGATCATTTTCAACACAGAATGTCCAATACGCGTGATGTCGCACTGTTTGATGCACTATCCATTAGTTTACAGTTAAGGATCCATGTTTACGTAACCTCATGTGTCACTTTTGCAACTGAACATTACATGGTAGGGATGTTCTTGTCTAAATAAGGTTTACTGGATGCATATTTACTGTAATGTATTTGTGACCAGATATTTGCAGTGTTTGAGTTGGAACAGTAGACTACAGAATATGCAAACAAATTTCATTTTTGACTCGGAATTGCATCACATATTTTACCATGTAAATATGCACTGTCAGTTTGGAGATCAGTTTATGTCCACATTCATCTGTGAACAGAGGTGAGTTTATTTACTTCTTCAAGTTAACATAGGGTGAATTCCATGTTACAGATATATCACCTCCCTCAACCTCCACCCCACACAAGTAATACCCGTAGTTTTACTTGTTGTTATTATTGCTTTTGTCTTGTGGTTTTAGCCCTTTTTCATGTTATGATATGTTATACATGACATAAAAAGCCCCTGTGGGGGTAAATTAGCATATTGAAACAAACGAGACCATTTTGCCCCAATTCCCTTTCGCGAGTCGGTTCGAAAAATGGCGGCTCAAAATGTTCATTAAAAAAAAATTCCAGAAGGCTGGGTTAAAAACGTGTTCCCACGATCGCAGCCAATCATTAACGAGAATACTGCACACTAATTTCACGGGCTTATTTGGACCCATCAAAATCGCATAAAGTTATATGTTCACATGTTATAATATCAAAAATATGAAACTGCACACACTATAGGCAAAGTGTACCCACTATGTGATAATATTTATTATTATTATTATTATTATTATTATTATTACAAATTTGTTATTCTTATGTGTAAATTTTGAGTTTCCTAGTCCAGTCCTGATAACAAGAAAATCATAAGCTAAGAAATATTGGAACTGGTGATGAAGTTTTGGAATGGTTTGAAAGTTATCTATTAATGAGGACGCAAAACTTGTTATAGAAGGTTGCACTTCAGACCAACATGTCGGGGCTTGTGTGTTCCAGAGATCTATGCTTGGGCCTCTGTTATTTTAAATTTACATTAATGATATTGTCACTGATATTTGGGCTGATGATACACAGGGCCGACAAGAAAGGGGGGGGGGGCAACCGGGGATATATCTCCGGGGCCCGAGCCTGTAAGAGGGCTCGGGAAGAACAACAGTTTTTAATTTTATAAAAGAAAAATTTTGTTTCAGCAAGAACTAGGAGAGGCCTGGGTGTTTCTTACCGCAGGACTCATGATCGCTCTCTACGGCCCTGATGATACATCGTTGTCAGTTATTCCCGAGGACCCAAACCCGCCTGCAGGCGTTTTGGACAAAGACCGACTTAAAATTAATTTGTAGACTACTCTAGGGTTAGTTGATTTTAATCCAAACAAAACTGAATTTATGATCTTATCCAGAAAATCTCAAAGGGAGCAACACTGACAACTTGTATTAAATGACGTGGTTATTAAGAATGTCGCTTCTCATAAACACTTTGATCTAACATTAAATGAATCCTTACCTTGGCATATACAGAAAATAACTACAGAAGAAATGGAAATGTTAGGCATACTGTTTTGTATATCTATATTTGTTGTAACTTCTGATAAATGATTTTATTTAATTTTTGTAACTTTTATTCATCGTTGTAAATTGTACAGAAAATCTTAAAGTTAGATTTTACTATCTTGACAATGTCACGATTCTTGGCCGACCAGTACATTCCAGGTTTTGGAATTCATACGGCATTTTTCATCCTTTTGGACTTTCATAGAACTTTATCAAGACTAATTTGTATTCACTTCATAATATTGTAAGTTCCTCTCACATTTTTCATTTATAACTTTGATAATTAAATAATATCTTCAATTTTACAAAACTTGTTGGTTTTGCTTCTCTCTGTTGCTTTGTTTACGACCATAGAGTCGTAACATACTACGCCGTTTGATATTTAAAAGCATGGAAAAAATGTTTATAAGCAATGCATGTTTGAAATTTAAAAGCATGGGAAAAGTTAGACGCTTAAAATTCAAACTTCATAGAAAATCATTAAAACTTTATTTCACCCTTATGAGACCTATTTTGGAGCATGGGGTTATCATCTGGGATAAATGACCCCGGCATGAAAACGATGAATAGAAGAAATACAAGCTGATGCAAATAAAATCATTTGCTGGGCAATATAATTTGCATCATATACTAGAATGTTCTGTGGAAATTCGAAACCAACCCTTCCTTGTAGTCTTTAAAAATCATACCTACATATTAATCTAGAAAAAGTCCCATTCTATTACTATCAAGTCCAAAGAATAACGCAAACTATGCACACAGCATTTAAACTTAGTTTTAGTTTATTAAACTACGATCTTTTCAAAAACCACTGGCTTTCTTGCAATATATATTCTTGTGATGAACCAGAAACAGCAAAACATTTTCTTTTAGGCTGTATACAGTCTGTTATTCTCAGCAGCAAACAATAGGAATATTGAGTCATATTGCCGATATAACTTCGTTATTGTGTAACACCTTGCAATCGACTCAGGTCGGCGAGATCTTCAAGGCGGTCCTTAAGTATATAATTACATCTAAGAGATCTATGATCACTACTTATTTCTTCACTTTATGCTGTTATATCTCCGGTACGTTTTTTGTTATTATAAATACATTCCATAAGAGCTAAAGTTAAAAGTCCTTTACCAACCCCACCTCTACTCCATCAATGCCAAAATCATCATGATTGTTTTCTTTGCATTTGTTGATTTGTATGTATACAGTAACATAGTTCTGCTGTAAACGCTGATATGTTACTAACATTACAATAATATTGGATGTATAATTTTTACTACCTCATTTGCACGTTTAAATGTTTGCAATAGTATGCCTTCATTAATCATATAAACGATATTTTAAAAGAAAATAATACTGGTAATGAGGAGAGCTCTTGTTTTGTTGCATATTCTACTATATTTTCTGTTTAATTTTTATGTACGTCCCACGATGACTTCTGTAAATAAATACTGTGTAAACCAACAAGACATTCAAGGGAGCTGCCAGCTTATTTCGCTTTGTCTGGATTTTGTGATAAATTCGGGCTGTTATTTTTAGAGATAGCTGTAAGAAAACAATTCAGTTGAACAATCTCAAATCATAAGATTTGGAGAGAATATGGAGTGAATGACCTCATAATATTTTGCTATAATTTTCACGTTGGCCTAAAAGCTTAATAGCTTTTCAATCATTTGTCTAAATCTCTAAAACAAGCGCATTTGCATTTATCTTCTGTATATTGTACCTTAACTCCCTCAAAAAAAAAAAAAAAAAAAAAAAAAAATGCCGATAAAATGAAGCTGCTGCAAGAAATTCATCATCTCACCCAGAGCAACCGGTACAATTTGGCACTCAAGCAATAACATCGCTTGATTTACAGCGTACAGGCAGCCTGTTGGGCACGAAGCCCTAATAAACCTCACCTCTCTGACTACTCTTTATATACAATGTACATATTCAAATTGTGATAATTTAATCATTTTCATGCATTTGCCAGAATGCCTTAAAATTACCACCGATTCACATGGAGTACGTGTTAACATATCATTTGCATGCATTTTGCAAAAGCATTGACGATTATCAATTGGAAACTGCAAGACAAGCATTGCTAACTTTTTTCAAATCACGGAACAACTATAGCAAAATAATGAGTTCGTTTATAAGCCCACCATGTGGAAAAACAACAATATACACGGTTGTCTCTAAATTTCTATTCTTATTATGAATGTCGATAGAAAACATAGATAAAGGTTGACGTTATCTGCGATACCAATCTTACATTATCCACAGCCTCCAAATGTTGTGTTCAGTTGGTTTCTCAATACTAAATGAGAGAGAGAGAGAGAGAGAGAGAGAGAGAGAGAGAGAGAGAGAGAGAGAATTTTAACAAAGCACGTTTGATTCATAATGAAACAATTAGACGTTTGTCTTATTGAGCGACAACAAGCCATAGCAAATACTTTCACAATTGTTCACGAAAGTCACTCTCTCTCTCTCTCTCTTTTTGTATTGTCCGATAGTTTTTCAGCTTAATTAGTAAAAAGCGAACCTGAAATTCTCTTCAGCTTGAGTGCCCCCAGGACCCGATATTCTCTTCAGCTTAATTAGCGCCCCCAGGACCCGAAATTCTCTTCAGCTGAGTTTATCGTACAAAGCAAAAATTTATATTTGTAACAGTTTGATAGTATCACAGCACAGGAGTGGCTATATAATAGTGCACCCACCCCCAAAGGTCCGAAGAATGTAAAAATTAATTGTACAAAAATTTAGAAAGATAAACTCTTCCAAATAAATATAAACGATAACAACAAAAAGGTAAAATATTTAATGTAAAAATGTTACAATTTTGTAAAATATTTATAAAATAACAGATAAACGTAGAACATATAAAATCCTTAAAACATGAATAAAATTTGTTGTATAAACCACATTTCCTAAAATAGTATAAACTTTTCAGGTGGATCGTCCGTTACAGTTTCTTAAGCTGTTCACGTCAAAATACTTATGTGGCACAGGGATGAAATCGACACACTCAACAAGAATATATTCCATAGTCATGGTATGTATTCCTGTCCAGGTTCATCCTCCATGATGTATGCATAAGTCAGGCATGTCTGTCTGATACGTGATCAGCTCAATAATACCTCATATCTCTGATTTCTTCCATACAAGGGATTTCTCTTCGCAACATAGACTTTGATGTTCGGAAGTTTGTGGCGTCTTCATTTGACACATTTTGCCAAGTATAACGAGCGTGATTATTTATATACTATTTGAGGTCGGTACAAGGAATCTTCTACTTGAAACTGGTTACAGCTTTGGATGCTTGATCTTCTCTTTCATTACCCCTTGTACCAATGCGACTAGTTAGCCCATAGTACAGAATACTACTCCAAGACTGTATGAGGACATTATGTTTCTATAATTACAGGGATATCAACGGTTGTGAAATTTAAGATTAATCTAGGCTTTCAACGTGGAACGGGAATACAATAAGATGGTGACAGTTGTTCTTTGAGAGGTTTCAATGTAGTCCAGTGATTGAATTATAGATATTATTTATGCAGTAAATATTGAGGCTTTATCTTGCAACCGTCTCGAGATGGTGCCATAGGATGTTGCAGCCGTCTCGAGATGGTGCCATAGGGTGTTGCAACGGCAGCTCGATCTTGGTCTCCATCTTTCAAACCATATGTATACAAGACTATCTGGCTACGATAGGAAGCTTTGATTTCATTGAATTTACTTTGAAAAGGGGAATTTGTTTAGGACTTTTTAAATATCGCAAAGGTCAAATATAATTTTTATAATCACGGAGGTGTGGTAGAAATACAAATGATATATAGGATTATTGTAGAGGAAAGTCATTTATTTCATATTATGCAATATATATATATATATATATATATATATATATATATATATATATATATATATATATATATATATATATATATCTGCACCATGTGCTATGCAAATATACTGTCTCCTAGTGGTATTAGACGTATAATATTTCTCAGCAAGGATCAAAATCTATACCCGTAACAGGTTCATTGAGTATGCTAGCTTTGTGTTGTTGGTTTTATGTGGCTCGCTCAGCAGATAAAGGGCAAGTTTGAAACAAAAAGTACGCCCAAACTTACTAAGCAACGAGCTCTGTGCAGGTTTAGTAGATAGATGATACAAGGAGCTCGGAAGGGAAGTACGCTATAATAACTTTAACGTCTAAATAATAATGAGAAGCTTCATCAGCATGCTTTAAATGTAAACATGTCATAACACTAAGCTAGCAAAAACAAAGCTCGCACAGTTTGAAAAAGAAGTAAATGTATTCACTACAGTATTTACGACAAAAAGCGAAAAACGAGTAATATTGCTATTGTTTAAAATACAAACACGCATAAAAGACAAATATCGAACATGACAAGGATATTGGAATTAAGAAAATGAAACATGTCAACATTTCTGTATACAAAACGCCATTCGTTGTTTGCAACATTTGCATATCATTGTGTCTAATAACAAAAAAGTCATCACATGTCATTTTCAGTGTCTAGATGTAGAGAATCAACTTATTTTCTACATTACTCTGGCCTCTAGCAACATTTGTATAAAAAATTGCAATGCAACATTGTAGCGGAAATAACACGACAATCAATCTTTTTCTAAAAAGACTTTGTATGGAAGGATCAAAACAAATTTAGTCGATAAAATATGACAAATTGCAAACTTCTAAATGATTATTACATTTAGTCCTCTTTTTGTATTAACAATCTGCTTTAGCTTTCTTTTTCTTTTATAGCATTTGTCGTCTTTCCATGATTTATGTATTGTTAAAAGCCTGATACTATATTTGAGCATAATTTTGTCCATTTTAGTAGACTGTCTGAATATTTTACGTCTGTATCCTGAGGCAAAAATTTCTCTCGTCCACTCTAATCAGCATTGGTGGAATACGAAGTGCATGCAAGTCAATGTGATTGATATCAGTGATCGTTTAGCACGTTTGGAGCAAAAGTTTCAAAAGTGTCTCAGTTATCCCTATCCCAAGAAGTAATTATTAATTTTACGCCAAACGTCTCTTGTACTCTACTTATTTTACATATCGACACACTCGACAAGAATATATATATATATATATATATATATATATATATATATATATATATATATATATATATATATATATATATATATTATAAGACAACATGCTATGAATTTCATTGTCGTCATTCATTACTATCTTCGAGTCATTATGCCACTTAATGTTGGTCCTATTATGCCAGCGAATATTTCTCCGAGGGAAAATGATGATTATATTGATCATTAGAGCGTCTTATTTCACCTTTTCATGACCTCATCCGGAGTTTGGGGATATTATCTGGTTATAAATGCAACCAGTATGAAAAGATGAAATAGAAAAAAATAAAAGCCGAATCATGTGGAATAGTTTGTAGGGCAACACAACGTACATTATATAAAGACTTTCAACAAGGCACTACAAACATAGTATGATAAAGTTTTAAAAATGTATCATGGTATGGCTCTTGGATACACGAGAGCTTTTGTTCCGCCAGAGACCAATAACTAAGTAATAAATAACATTGTGGTAGAGTTAACCTCCAAACACCCTTCACCAAAACAAATCTATACCAAAGTTCATTTTTTTTTTACAAAAGCCTGTTGCAGAATGTAATGTTTTCCCTTTTGAAACCTGAAACAATTATTCGCTATTATCGTTTAAATCACTCTTAAATAGTATTCTAGAAAAGATCCCATTCTATTCATATCAAGATTAAAGATTAGCACAAATTTGCATACAAGCCTCTGACTAGGTTGCAGTTTATTAAAAAAAAAGAAAAACATTCGTCTCTGAGCAATAGATGTTCATACTGTAAACAAGAAACCGCAAAGCATTTGCCCTTCGACGGCATATAATATGTAACCGTCAGGAACTGAACAATAGGAATTCCACCCATTTTTTGGATATATTTCGATATGAATGGCTAACCCCTTGCCATCTCTGGAGATCAATGATGAGATTTTCAAGGCCGTCCAAAAGTACCTAACTGCAGTGAGACACTTGTTTGATCACTAGTTATGCCTTCACTCGAACTTGTTATATCTCTACTACTTATTTAGTTACTATATATACATACCTCTAGAGCTTTAGTTATTAGCCTTATTCCTAACCCAATCACCCTCGGTCAATGCCACTATCCTCATATCTTTTGTCATTTCGCTTTTGTTGTCTTGAAAGTATATTGTAGATTCGTATACATTACTGCTTAACATTATTACAATATTCTATACATTTAATATCTCATTAATACGTGTCAATATCTGCAATCATATTCCTTCATTACTCATATCAGCCACGTTATTAAAATAAATATTATTGTAAATGAGAGAGAGAGAGAGAGAGAGAGAGAGAGAGAGAGAGAGAGAGAGAGAGAGAGTACATAAAGCTTATGATAGCTGCTTAGTTCTCTATATCTCTGGTTCGAGTTTCTTTACTTTCCATGATGACTTCAGCAAAAAAATAATACTGTTTAAAAATAAATCATTTGACAATTCCTTCAGTTTGTTTATTCCACAAAACTAATTGACCCATAATGAGTCCTTCTGTGAACCATATCTGTAGCAATTCTTGGAATTATACTCTGTCTCAGTCAGACTATTCTGGTAGCCTAAGTATTATAGCGTCCGCCTCGTATGCGGATGGTCGCTGGATCGAACCCCGGCCGAGTCATATCGAAGACTTATAAAAATAGTACTAGCATCTGCCTCGCTTGGCGCTCAACATTAAGAGGTTAGTGTTCGGACTGGCCGACCTGGTTTTAGGATAATGTGACTGGGTGGGACATCATGCTACATGTCTGCCGCATGATGCCTCAGTGCTAGACAAGCACTATAAACTGCCTCACTGCATACATCGCAGCGATATGACTCAGAGCTACGTTAAAATCCAAAAACGCACACACTTTCTCAATCACTCCATAAAAGCACACAGCAGGGCATCGAAGAGTGGACTTTACACACAGCCTTTCTCGCAGCACTATGTATCAGATCATCACAAGAAGAAGGAGCGTCTTCCAGATTTCTCTAGAACTGCCCCCCCCCCCTTTCTTCACACAGCAACAGTGGGTGGAATATAATAACTTGTTCGTTCTATATGCGTGAAGTTGTGTGAATGCATGGAAGAGCGGCAAAGCCATGCACTTCTCTTGACCGTGCGTTTGAAATTATTTCATGTGCAACCATGTACTTGCAGTACTCTTCATAGCCCCAAAGCAATCTACAGTTCTTTCAGTTGATGACATCGTAATGTGGCAACGGCATGATCACTGACGTAAGTATAACCTGCACGTTCCCTCCTCAACAATCTGCTACATAAAGAAATATACGTGTGTCCGCTCCTTCACATATGCAGGGGGTCAAAGAAGAGACCTAATGTATTGGTTTATAACAGCATACGCGTTCTGTATGTATTTGTACTCTTACTGGTAAGATCTCTGAAAATCTCAGATTTATTGTTTTCTCTTGAAAGAAAATCCTTCGAATTAACTGGAACACAGGAGTTGTTTCAGTAAGCCTTCTTGCAATGCTTGGCCCTCTTTTCTCACTTAGTGTGCTTTATGCTATTTTCAAACTAGTGTCCAAAACAACGTTGATTTTATGAAGATGATGCACCACTGGATGGATGGAGGGAATGAAAACTTGCGACACATATTCACAAAACAATTTTTCTGAACCAGATTTTATAATGTTACCATATTGCAGCACCACCATAAACCATAAATCACACCTTCAACAACTGGAACTGCATCATGCTGATCATACAAACTTTCACAACATTTGGACAGATCAGACTTTATCCAAACTCGCAGTTGTTCACCTTAGCTGAGTTGTGTTGGTAAAATTTGGTTCTTGTTGGCAAGAAAATCGTCCAAACTTCCATCCATTTACTGGCATGCAAAGCGCACATGTGAAAACAGGAAACAGTCATTTCTTTAATCTCGCGACCTGTATAGAAGTGGCAGATGTTTTTTAGCTGATGGAATAGTGCCAGTTAGCTTTTTTGGTTGGCTCTTACGATGACTGTGTTTTTAATCAGTCGATCACTCACGAAAGTATCCAATTGTGCATCACGCTGAAATAACTGATGTGATAACTGACAATTCCGCTATTTGGTTTTAGTCCAAAGCGATCAGGTCCGAAGATTATTAAAGTAATTGATTTCCAGTTTCGCGATGATTCAGAAAGTATATCAACAACTTTAGTCGTTTTCTTTGTATATGTGGCAAATATTTATTTTCCTTTTCTCAGCACATGTCAACTAACCAATTGATGTCACCGTTCTGTTTCCACCTCTAATAGTTTTTGCACTTCCACTACTTGCTGCCGTATCAACTTCTATAGTTCAAAGATTTGAGTACAGTTGTAATTTCTGCAGCTCTAATATTGACTCGAATTTTCGAACCGTCTATTTACTGTGACGTATGGCTACGATGGGAGGCTTAAATTTCATTAAACTTACTCTGGAAAAGGAAAGGCTTTCTTGAGACTTTTTGAATTCGCAAAGGTAAAAATTATTTTGGGAGCTGCTGTCTCTAAATGAGGACGAATTTGTATGCCATATGGTGAAATGAGGTTTGATTCTTGAGTATACAAGGTTTGCTATTTGGGCCTAAAGATTAGATTATATGTGGATTCGATGGATTAGAAAATAGTTTGATAGCATACGAACCAAATTCGTTCGTGTGAGACAAAGTTTGTTTGCCAACATAAGGGATTTCTGACTGGGAGGTTCAAAATCCAAGCAGAGTCCAGGATCCTGACTGTGTATCGGAGTAAGCATCTACAGGTAAGATTTACAAGCTGCTGATCCGTACTCGGTCCAGTCAAGGTTAAGTTTCGATCTTACTAATGATTTGATAAGCTGGAGCAAGACCTTCCGATCTGCTTCCCGGTCTGGGTGTGCCTCGACTCGCATTAAATCTTGGGATTTTTGACATTTTACCCTAAAGTATCAAATATGGGGAAGGAAATCCTGTTTACGATCGGAACTAAGCCCAACAATTTGGTCTTCTCCACCACCAACAGGAACAAGACAATCTTCGACATAGAGTTTCTGACAATCATGAATATGACGTAATTACAGAGGTGCATTGAAACATTTTTATTTTTTATTTCGACAATTTGAATCCATTGTCTTCTGACCATTTCTGAACACTATTAAAGCATAACTGTAGTTGATATTCATTAAGGTGCATAATCTTTGATCAATGGGAAATCAAAACGTCGTCAACATATAATGAGCAGTCAGTTCCAGGATGAAAGTATTTCACTATGCTGTTAATTATGATACTGAATAGGGTAATCGATAATATAAGGTGCTCTGATGTACACCCATCTCTTGAGAACATTCTCAGAAAGAGTGCTGCCGACCTTAAATCCGCACTCCTCGACTTAACGGAGGTATTCTTAATGCGATATCAAGGATCTCTACATCATCCATACTGTAAAGATTCCCAAACTTATTAAACCGCCTGACAGGATCGTCGAATCCGTTTGAAAGTTTATGCCTTGGTTGTTTCTTTATTTGGTGACAGCATTCATTTCCATTGGTGCCAGAGGTTTGTTGCTCTTTTGGTGGGTTGGATCTAACAGTTTTCTTGTTACCAATGCTGTTTCCTTGACCACTGGCACCAGTGGTTTGTTACTATTTTCGTGGGTTGGACTGGGATTCTGTTTGCAGCAAACGATATCTTAATTGCTAACACTGATCGGATTTATCTACTTCACTCTTATTGGGTGGCTGTTATCACGTGTTACAAGGGTGGGGTGGGGTGGGGTTGGGTTCAAGACGTTAAACTTTGTCTCACCTTCTGGCTATGAAATGTCAGTGTGTATAGTTAGTATATTTGGATCGTTTTCTCTCCACTTTAGCCTCGCCTGCGTAGGACTTACATGCAGTGTTAAGTGGAATTGTGACTTCCCTAGATTTAAAGATGAGGGAGATGAGATTCAAGTGTTTCTCTTGTTTCACGCTTTGGATATCCGTCTCTTGTTTTCACTTAGGGCAGTCTCTAGAGTATGAAAACGTGTCAGCTTTCTCAACACAGGACTATCCATCATGACACTTCTGCCCGCATTTGGGGCAGACTGGATGGGCAGCCATCTTAGTGGTGGCCATATTTCTGGCAGTTAAAGCACCACAAAAAGATTAGGAATGAAAATATCAACTGTGAAGTTCAAGAACCCAGCTTTTATTGATGAAGATAAAGTGGCTGGGTTAACCTTTAGAATGTAAGTTATTGCGAGAATCATTGTGTCATTGCGGCAAATTTTGATTCTTTTCGACTGTGATGCAGTCAGAGATCTGAGATTATCGAGTACGCAGTCTCACTGCAACCATCTAAATTTTCAGATCTTCACCAATTTATTGCGTTTCTCATGTCAGGGTTATACAGAGTGATATACGCGAGTAAAGAACACATTTTACTTAATCGACCCTTGTCACCTCCGTCAGAGGCTATGTCGTTTGTAACGTTCCAAGAACAACAATGCTTCTTCATCCCGATGGCGACCTTTTAAACCTGGATATTAGTGAAACTGAATTCTTTAACGTAGTTCCTGAAGCGTGTCGTGACTAGGCAATTGATGAGACCGGGACCTTCTGATCAACTGTGTAGTTGAAGTTGAGGCCCCAATAGTGTGCTGCAATAGAGAGGTAAATTTTCTGCCTTTCATACCAGGATCCACTCCTCCAATAACACGCAACCCTCAGTCACCTCTTACGACATGCAATGAGGACGAGAAGGGCTGTTCTACAACTTCGCACGCGCGGTTGGCACCTGATAAGTTGACTACATTTTACGTGTATTTTAGAATACTATGCATGCGAGTTAGATAAGTTGCATTTGTGAATAAAACCTGTTAAAACACAGAGAAAGATAGAACACGTATGTGTCAGAGAAAATATTCTTTATCATTTATTATAAGAAAAATGTGCATTTCCCTGTTTCATGCATAAAATTACAATAACAGAATACCCTTTGTTACTATGGAATGGATAATATAATTGCAACAAAATCTGACTTATTTATTTACAAAACTCTTAACTAAGTATTTGTTGCCATTATGATCTTATAGATACTGCTTATTCACCGTACTAGATCTAATTTTAACTCCTTATCCAAACTTAACACACACTAAGTGTTAGAACAGACACCAACTATTGGGATTATTTACAATTAGAAATCTAATATTATCACAGGCTAAGAGATAGTCGGGACAAGAAAAATAAAGAATATTTGTAAGAGATTACCGCGAGAAATGTTTTCTTAATGACATTTTTATGAGTGTTAGTGGAAGTTATAATTCACTTTTGTCACCAATTATCATCTTCTGAAGGGAGTGGAATCAGCACCAGCCTCTTTTGCATTTTATTTTATCGTTTTGATAGTTTTTAAACAAAACTGAAGTAAAGTCACAAACAGAGAAGCACTTCATGCAAACATCACCGCGCATATCTTTGAAATACAAATATAACAAGGGGCAACGCTATGCATTATATGTTGGTTATTACGAAGAAACACCATGTACAATAATGCGATGGAAAAGAGAAAGAAAGAACTGAAACTAAATAATGGCAAAAATGAAAATAAGAAAATGTTGATAGAGGTAGCATCTTAAATTCGTAATTGTTGCAAACAGTTAAATATATTAAAGAAATGTTTTTGAGGATAAGAATTGAAAAGGAAACGAAAAAAGAAACTCCACAGGCAACTGATCAAATGATGTTTAGTATGGGAAAATTAAGTACACGAAATATTGTTATCGACGACAATTAGGAAATCTAATTAATACAAATTAGATACTAAGTAATATCTATACCCAACAGACAAAGAAAAAAACTAAAGTTATGGGTAAAAAGACATGCATTGAGAAGTCAACGTTCTAGACATTTAAACTAAGTATCGTATTTTTGTATTATCTGACCCTGAAGTAATTTTACACACGTTGTTTATGATGTTTCTTCTGTATATCAGTGTATGACACTCGCTGCTCCACACATGATTTTGATTTTGTTTTGCCTATCTTTGTTCCTTACAACATTTTCATCTAAATTTTACGTGATGATGACAACATGTAGATGTGTATAGAACGCTAATATATTTGAGGTGTGTAATGTGCAAATCAGGTGGCAAACAACAGTATTTCCATATTTACTCAAAGTCTAGAGATCACGTTTGTCAGAGATTTATTATACATATAAAACAGACTGGCAATTTCCTGTACAAAACTACTGCATACTAGTCTTCGCGTTTTGAAACCCTTTGTCTAAGTCCAACATTCACAAAAAGTTACACATAACACAACAATTAACACGACAATTAAACGAACAAACACCAATCCTATAGGTTACTACTTTTTAAATTATATACTAAAATGACATAAAGGACTACAATTAATTTGCGAAATGATCGATATGTCTTGATAGTTTTATCGAACTGTAAGCAAGAACCTGGAAGTAAGAAAAGCATCCCATGCATCGAGTGGCACTGTGACGCCATTTTGAACGAGCATGAAGTTGTCCGTTTGTAAATTTTATCCCCAACATGTTGAGATAATAATAATAATAATAATAATAATAATAATAACAATTTATGTGCGTGTACGTAATTTGAACTCCTCCTAGTTCAAGTATTTGGGATGGTGTGTCTTTCGGTGGTGAATCAAACAATCTTTCTTTGTTCCCGGATTGCAAGTATGCTTGTGGGTTATTTTTTTTTTTCTAACAATAAACTACACAGGTAGAAATGATATAAATATTAACAACTCTGAATTCACGATAAGTCAAAATGCTGATGATTCAACTCTCAGTTAGCTGATGGTGACACTTCCCTCAACAATGCTTTAAATATTCTAGATAGCTTCTCTTGCTGCTCTGGACTGAGGGTGAATTTTGACAAACCCCATGTAAATAGCTTGAAGCTAAAAGAGGTCATGGTGATCAAATAAACAGCAGACACAATTACATTGAATCATTCTGGGCATTTGTAGCCTCATGGAATTACCTTGGATTGAAGCACAAGTACCACTACTGTAGCAAACATTAATGAGGAAAACTGAATAAATTATAAATTACACAATTTCAAGTTAATTGTTCAAATGGAGGAAAATGAGAGCAACAACATCTCTAGCACTCCCTATGCTTGTTCAATATTTCTTGGTACTACCTGACCCTCCAATGTAAATCATGCAAAGTATTTAATGAATGATTTTTAATTTCCTTTGAGTGAAAAAACTGATTAGCATTAAATGACAAATTCTAATCAGTGACTGTGACGATGGTAGGCGGTACGTGCTACGCATTCGAGCATTTTTGTCATGCACTTAGATGACGTGAACAGAAACTTAAATGATTCGCTCAGTCATTGAACACAGAAATTTCATAAATGAAACTCTGTTTTAAATCAAAATTGGGGATTATTAGACAGAAGTGCCGTATTTAGTTAGATTTCGATGAAACAAGTTAGTCCTATTTTATTATTCCCAAACTCATATGTGTTTATGATTGCGATCTTCATTTACATGTAGAATTTTAATACATGTAAGAAAGATATTATTCATTCAGATTTGAACTTGAGGTGGAAGTGCAATATATATCAGAAATTTCAATTAAAGTATTAACTGTCAGATAGTAATAAATTATGATACACAGAGTGGCATTTTATGGACTTAATTCGTCTTATAATAATCAGGATATGGCAATTGTTGCATTCGGGGAGGGGACACCAACAGTTGTGGGGGGAGGGGAGTATCTCCTGGGCTCAGAAGGAGGCACTGTACATATGTATTCTAAATTAACAAGGAAACATCCATACATACATATATACATACATACATACATACATACATACATATCTGAGTTTCTTGACTGGATAATATTCATTACTCAAATCCATACAAGAACTGATTGCCGATTACGGGCATTAGAGCCAATTATAGTACTTCTGCTTCTGTTATAACAGTAAATGGTACTTTCATGTGATTCATTAAATTTAATAAGCCGTAATATTTGTTCTAAATGAAGCACTACATTTAATCTCAATCTCAAACATTAGTAACTGTAAACCAGATTTGGTTGAAATATATCCATTACATGTCAATAGCTTATTGTTATCGAAATGACACATCACTGAAACAAGAAGACCAGACGTCTGTTTATCAACGCAAGAGATCATGATTGTAGAAATGTAGCATGATGTACCTAACGAATGCTGATCATAACGATGAGGATGAAGAGGAGAAGGAAAATAATGATGAGGACGAAGAGGAGGAGGATGAAGAGGGATAATGATGCTTTTAAAAACGTTGAGTTATAATAGGCAAAATGCATTTTAAAGACATGCAGTACATTCATACAATTGTATGAAAATTTCTAAGAGTCTAGACCTTTACTCAATCTCTATTTTCTCCTGAACCCAATACCGATAAATTGTCCGTGCTCTGTGTAGTTATAACTAGAAGTAACGAAATTTTAATTCAACAGATTATACAAATTACCCGGTATGACCCATTTCTCATATTGCGAAATCCACGCGCACTTTATTGACAACATTATTAGAAAAAAAGGAATTCTAAAGGGCAGGAGTTCACAATTGCTGCTTATTGAATATCATTGTATGTCTTAAGTGTGTGCAACATGCTATCTAACCAGAAGAATATACAAGTATGGCATAATCATATGATTTTAGGTTTCACATATAAATTGGCAAATTCCCAAACTCCCATGTACCACTACATTTTAGATGTTGTTTATTTAAAATTCCAACTAACCGCTGTTCATTCTCAAGTCAGGGATATGCGTGACGTATTAGGTTGCATCGTCTCTGGTGGTCCAACAATGAAGTGGTCATCCCACAATTTGTCGAAATTATCTGTGTAAGTGAAATTTTAAACGATTCTATCTTCTTTGTTTTCACTCCGTGGCAGTTACATTTTCACTATTGATCGTAATCTACTTTTGCCCCGGAATTTCCCAGTTTTGTCCAGGGTTAAAACTGTAAAGAAAGGGCGTTCTCCTGATAATCACCACTCGTAATCATTGTTATATAAATACCCATGTATGTGCATGGAGAGGTTTGAAGAAACGATTTCTTTTTCAAAGAGCCGAATGATGGTAGTTGAGTAGGTTTGAGAGTGAATAGCTTGGTCTTACTTTAGATGGGAATCTCGTGAACGATTTTTGGTTCTGCATGCTCCTTTTTCTTCCTAAACTTCAAAGAGAAATTATAACGAACACGAGTCGATTACGTTTATCTATTTTAGTTTGACATTTTAAAATGTTATAAGTGTTCTGTAACATGATGATTTGGGTTGGGAGTAGACTGTAACGAAGACAATGAAAGCAATTTCGTGAATGGAATGTTTATGTATAATGTGATTGAAAAATGAATGAATCTGACACAGAACTTGTGCGTATAAAATCCAAAAATGGATTCAACAGAATGATATCTAACCGGAATTATCCAGAACATGTAACTTAAACGAGTAATCAAACAAGAATCAATTTCTCAGGATCTCCAAAGAACCGCCTTATTCGCTGCAGACCCGTTGGTCCCGAAATTTTGGTCCCTCCCCACGAGAAAATAACTTATTCGAGTCGACATCACCACCTACAACAACACACATATTCTACAAAATCCCACTGAGTCCTACGACTATACATCCAAGATATAATCTCTACATCCAAAATCATCTCTGCATGCAAAATATGATGAAAATATAATGACTAGAACAGTGTTGTCCGTGCGACACAGTAAAGTACAAATGCAATCATAGAAGTACGACGTTATTGTTACAATAACCAGGTTCGTACATTAATCTGTATCCAACAAGAATAATCTAACAGATTTATAAGAACTCAAACATTTTTCATCCTTTAATGCATGCAACATATAAATGAATTAAATTCGTGTGCTTAGTTATATTGTCTAATTTGTAAAAAGACCATAGTCAATATAATAGCTTGGCGTTATATGACATAGGTCTATCTGTAAAATAAAGAATAAATAATAAATATATCCAACAATAACAAAGAAAGGAATGCAATATTATATTTTACATACCGCTACTGCTGAGGATTGCTCAAAGAAAAGTTATTGTGTACGCATTTCTCAGCATATAATCAATACTTGGTTTGGTTGGGCAGAGCACGCTGTTAGGTATTTTGCCTTACAGGCTCTTTGAGGACAGGAAGCAATTCGTAAAGTCGACAGCTTCCTGAAAAAAAAATAAAAAAATTCCTTGTTGTGATAATACTGTCAGATTTGAGTCAATAAGTACCCTGGTTATGGAGGAATACACGGCCAAAGAACTTAAGGTAATTGGTTTTCTGACTGAAAGCAGCAGCATTGGGTAAACCGAACTGAGCATTTTGAAATAACGTAAGACGTAAATAAACCAGTACCGGGTAATTCTGTACGTAATTAAGCCCGAGCACATTTTAGTTCAGGTATCTTGCAAAAACATTAAGTACACAAGATTCACTGACATGCAATTGTAGGAAATAGCAATGCATACACCTTGACAATTCATTTATGTATTTTTCAAGAACAGGCAACGTTTGTGTATTTTGTGATGTTGCAAGTGTATTTCCCGATCACATAGAAGCTGCCATTATGGTCAGCTAATACTGATAAAACATCCATCTCTATACACGTTAGACATGTATACTAACTTTCTATACACTGTTTTAGAGCAAACTTTTTCCAGTGCTTTCACTAATTTCAATAGAGCTCAAAACCTAGAGAGTGGAATGAAACAGTAGGTTTTGTTATGTATTACTTTTGGGATTCCTTCGGTTTTTGTAGGTGATTTTTCTCTCGGCTCGACATTTACCTATGTTAAGTGTTGACAGAATAAAGCCTGTTGTGGGTCGTGAGAAAAGCATTTATGTTGTCATCCCATATGAAAGCTAAATTTTCGGGATGAACTTATACGAAAGATAATTTTCTGGATGTTCTTATACCAAGAGCTAACTTTCTTGAAGTTCTTATACATTATTTTATCAGATTTTCAGGACCTTTTGGCAGATTTTGAATTAATAAACCTGAAGAGAGGCATATTATTTCTTGTTATCTTTATTTCCTTCGAATTTCGTTTGGACTTTCTCTAGAAATTGCAGATTGAAGTGGATACCAGTGATGTATTATAACTGTTGAACATTGACAAAAATGACAGAGGGAAATCATCTTAATGTGATGTCATAAAAATGCCTAAATTATAATCAAGTGGTGTGCAAATTTAAATTTCACTCACATACTATTAAGTTGATAAGTTAGTCTGCACCAACATTGTGCAGCTCGTAAGTTTAGATGGCATTCTAATTTTAAGTTACTGATCTACGCATTGAGGATCCATAATCTTTATTTTTAGATCTCTCAAAATGACCCGATGGATTTCATGCTGCTTCATACTTCCCAGCAGGGAGTATAAACCACACCTGCTAAATTCCTTTGCGATACGATTATCGTGTCATCAGATTCGAATATTTCTTGACAGATTAAGGATCGGCTGAGAACAGAAAATAATGGGAAAACTTAATTCGCAAAGTCAATAAGGCGCTCATTTCAGGAGGTAATGGGGGCGATAGCATCAAGTAAACCAAGTCAGTTATCTTTATAGGTTAAGATTCGTCGAAAATATTTTGCAGCAAATGTAGCAACAAAAAGTTTTAAGTAAATAATTACACGTTTTATTTTCGTAAACTTGTAACACATCTTCAACTTGCCATTAACAACATAAATCATATTGAGGATAGGCTCTACAATAACAAATAAGTATGATATGAAAGAGAAATATCGGTATTTCAATGCAAAATTTAGAAGTAAAGAATTCACGGTATCCAATATAATGATAAGGAATATTTAAATACCAAACTAAAATGGGTGAATGGAGTGGTGGGTGTAGCTGGAGTGGTGGGTGTGGTTAAAAAACCCTGATTTTGATTCAGTTTTAGACAAGTTATTCGCTTTATATTTTTGGTTTTATCTACTTGCGGCCTTAGTCGCCGTTGACCTGACTTATTCCGGCGCGCTAAGTTCTGAACCTTTATGTAAAAATGTTGAGGTTCGTTTTAATATATGTATTTTACTGCTCTTGTTAAAGTATGTAATTCCGGTTACTTGGTGTAGAAAAGCTGAATTGTTTTGCATGCCTACACAATCATTTATGTTTCTGATATTTTTGCTGTGATTGTTCTTGTTCTTGTTGCTGTTGTTGTTGTATCACTGTATCTTGTGGTAATCACAGCAAGATTTTATGTAAACCCATATCCTTATTACTAAGTAGAGATTATACCAGATCAAATGCGGAATAACTGTTGCTGAGACTTGTCATCCTCTGAATAGTGTTTGAATGCATTGATCGAATTCAGTTTTTAATGCATCTCGTACCACTCAGTTTAATCGATGACGATTCAAATTTCTATGCTGATGGCTTTCTTGATATCGGCATATCTCTTTGTGGTGTATTTCATGTAATTAGTTTGAATCAATACTCGACACCAGAAGGACGGGTTTGCAGAGCAATCAAGCAACACAACAACAAACTGATATCAAGCAAACAGTAGATATATGACACAAGGGGATAAGACTACGCATAATGTAAACTACTTAAATATTGGCAGTTAGATAGCATGGTAAAATTTCCAGTAAACTGATATGGCATTAATATATAAATAGAACTGAGTAACATTACTGAAAGAAACTTCACATATTTTATTCGTATCTGTTCAGGTGGCAGATACCGGTTATATTCCCAATTAGGTGAGTAGAAATTGGAGGAGCAAAATTTCATAGTGTGATCCAAACGATCTTCGTAAACTGTACTAAAATGGTAATAACTAAAATAAAAGTGCGTATTAAAGGTATTGATGCAGACATATTATCGACAGTTATGCAAATATATATTAATGCATTCAGACAGACGGGTAGCATTATACATGCAGATACATACCCATGTGCATTCACGTATGGATGCATACGAAATATTTTTTTCACATTTTTAAAATAGTTCTCCCGGAACCAATATAGAATTGATTGGCACAAAGCAATGTCATGTACACGTTATTGTATTGTTCCTGAAACAGTCTACCTCCTGAATAATTGTAAAATATAATGACAAACTTGCTTATTATAAGTGTCTATCGTCTCTTCGTCTTTTACTTGGTTCAATTGGTTTTGGTAGAGAATAAAAGTTTAAAATCAGCATATTGCTCTTATGTTTTATGTATTGTGCTATCTTCATACTTACAAGATAAAATCAAAACAAGTTTGCATCACAACAAAAAATAATAAAAAAGAAACCATTCTAACCTACAAAACATAACGCACGTCATCGTTAGAGGTTCTGTGTTACATTTTCAGTGGCTGTAATGGTTAAGCTTTGTTCAAGCGGATATGGTGTGCATGTAATTATATGAAAACAAATAATATTTATTTCGGGTTTGGTGAAATGAATTTGAACACAATTTATTTTAACTTAGTTGCAGCTGATTTTATAAATTGTCTAAAATCAATACGGGAAATCAAAGAAATGTGATAGATAAATCGCTGTCCAATTGATTATCATATATTTTGAAACAGACTTATTATAATGGAATAAAAAATAGCAATAACAGGATCTAATGAAAGTGTTATAATAATAGACATTATATCTGTTACCCTCAGACTTATTCTGGAATATGCTGATTGACATCTGATGTTTAGATTCTTTTGGAATGATCTAAAGGGTAAAATATACTACACTATTCTTGAACAATGATCTAAGACGTAAGATAAACTACAACTTTCTTGTCGATTGATCTAAGATGTAAGATGTACTACAGCTTCCTCGTCGAATGATCTGAGACGTAAAAAATGCTACAATTTTCTTGTACAATGATCTGATACGTAGGATCAACTACAACTTTCATGTGAAATGATCTGTGAAATGAGATAAGCTTCAACTTTCATGTGGAATGATCTAATGTGCAAGATATCCTACAACTTTCATGTGGAGTAATCTATGGTGTAAGATATACTACACCTTACCTTTCTTGTGGAGTGCTCTAATGTGTAAGATATACTACAACTTTCTTGTGGAGTGATCTAAGGTGTAAGATATACTACAACTTTCTTGTGGAGTGATGTAAGGTGTAAGATATACTACAACTTTCTTGTGGAGTGATCTAAAGTGTAAGATATACTACAACTTGTGGAGTGATCTAAGGTGTAAGATATAATACAACTTTCTTGTGGAGTGATCTAAGGTGTAAGATATAATACAACTTTCTTGTGGAGTGATCTAAGGTGTAAGATATACTACAACTTTCTTGTGGAGTGATCTATATACAACAACTTTCATGTGGATAAACTACAACTTTCATGTCGATAAACTACAATGATCTGAGACGTAGGATCAATTACAACTTTCATGTGGAATGATCTGTGGTATGAGATAAACTAAAACTTTTATGTGGAATGATCTAATGTGTAAGAGATCCTACAATTTTCTTGTGGAGTGATCTAAGGTGTAAGATATACTACAAATTTCATGTGGAATGATCTAAGGTGTAAGATATACTACAACTTTCTTGTGGAGTGATCTAAGGTTTATGATATACTAGAACTTTCATGTAGAGTGATCTAATGTGTAAGATAAGCTACAACTTTCATGTGGAGTGATCTAATGTGTAAGATATACTACAACTTTCTTGTGGAGTGATCTAAGGTGTAAGATATACTACAACTTTCTTGTGGAGTGATGTAAGGTGTAAGATATACTACAACTTTCTTGTGGAGTGATCTAAAGTGTAAGATATACTACAACTTGTGGAGTGATCTAAGGTGTAAGATATAATACAACTTTCTTGTGGAGTGATCTAAGGTGTAAGATATAATACAACTTTCTTGTGGAGTGATCTAAGGTGTAAGATATACTACAACTTTCTTGTGGAGTGATCTATATACAACAACTTTCATGTGGATAAACTACAACTTTCATGTCGATAAACTACAATGATCTGAGACGTAGGATCAATTACAACTTTCATGTGGAATGATCTGTGGTATGAGATAAACTAAAACTTTTATGTGGAATGATCTAATGTGTAAGAGATCCTACAATTTTCTTGTGGAGTGATCTAAGGTGTAAGATATACTACAAATTTCATGTGGAATGATCTAAGGTGTAAGATATACTACAACTTTCTTGTGGAGTGATCTAAGGTTTATGATATACTAGAACTTTCATGTAGAGTGATCTAATGTGTAAGATAAGCTATAACTTTCATGTGGAGTGATCTAATGTATAAGATAAACTACAACTTTCTTGTGGAGTGATCTAAGGTGTAAGATATACCACAACTGTCTTGTAGAATGATCTGAGACGTAAGATATACTACAGTTTTCATGTGGAATGATCTGAGACGTAAGATGAATTACAACTTTCTTGTAGAATGTTCTGAGACGTAATATATACTACAACTGTCTTTTGGAATGATCTAGGTTGTAAAATCAGCTACGACTTTCTAGTGGAATGATCTACGTTGTAAGATCAGCTACAACTTTCTTGTGGAATGATCTACGGCGTAAGATCAGCTACGACTTTCTTGTGGAATGATCTACGGTGTCAGATCAGATACGACGTTTTGTGGAACGATCTATGGTATAAGATAAATTACCAAGTTTCATCAAAGGCAGCAGAATCTATTTCCACAATTTCCTTATATGTTATTCTGTTAGATATTTTTGTTTGGATGATTATTCTTTAAATTAGAGTAATGTTACAAGATCATATGAACAATAATGCAACAATGACAAAAAATATTTTTTTTTAATTCAAAGTGACACGGAGTAATGAGCTAAGTAGTGTGAAACAGAAGCAATTTCAGGTGGCTATTTCTGCAAACGCTAACGTAATGTCACATATGTAAAGCAGAAAGTATTTAAAGGAAAGGTGGTAAAATCAACAAGACCTTATAACAAAGAAAAGAAGAAATCACGATTTCATCGGTGTTGGTTACAAAAGCAATAATAGGATATTATTATCAATTACAAAGGACAGAATTAATATTATATACTGTACCAACAACGGTATCCAAACAAGTAACTAGAATGGTTAGCTATGAAAAGTCTGTATTCTTCTTTTGACTTTTATTTTGGTGTTTGTAGCAAAATTTGTTTATGTCATTTATTGCCACTTTGCGCGAAACAATTTTTTAAACATATTTAGTGACTAAACAATCTATTCCAACAGTGAAAAATCCATTATCAGATTAAAGTGAACGTATATCGCAAAAAATAAAATGGAGAAAGAATGAACTCTTCATTGTAAACAACAATTTTGACATTTTCCTACACAGTCAAACCCAAGTAATATGAAATAGGTTTACAGTTAACTATAAATTAAATAGATTTACCTAGCCATCGTCCTATTTGTTCGTTGTTTTTATCCTCGGTTAGTTCGAATGGATAGATGTGAAAACTGTTTGAGATGACGATATCTTCTGGTCCACTAGTCACTAATGTTAAAAGTTATACGTTTTTAGGTTAATACGAAAGAAATAAGAGGGAATTTACTGTGACCATTTGTGCAAAAGAAATGGACTTTATGGCTAGCTGTTTCTAAAACAAACGAGAGTCTAACTGTTTCACAAGTAAAGCTTGGGTGCATTATTACATTAGCAAATCTCTCTCTCTCTCTCTCTCTCTCTCTCTCTCTCTCTCTCAGTTTAAATCATTCATTCAGTATTGACACATCAAATAGAAAACTGAAACATTTTGAGCTATGCTGTTATTTTATTGTGGAAAATGTAAAACGATCATGACTGCGGTCTATTTCAAAGTACACTAGCGAAATAAGTTATACTTAGATGAGCACAAGTAGCATTTAAAACAAATGCACAAGTAGTATTTAAAATAAATGCACAAGTAGTATTTAAAACAAATGCACAAGAAATATAATTTTTACAGGTTAAAGTACTGAAAGCATTTAATCTAGTTAGGTGCATAAATAAACCCACCAGTTTCCTTGAAAATTTGATATTGTACAGTTTCTGCTTGACATAAACTCAGTAATATTCATTACATTCACTTGATCTTAGTGTTTTGTATACTGCTTTCTCGAGAAAATAACAACACCCATTTTCCATAAAGCACAGATAACACCAAATAATTTTCCTTCTTGCACGAATTTTACATTATTCGGATTGAAAAATGAAATCCAAACGGTGTTTGTTTCTTTATTGACACCTTCCAACATATATTTCCGTGGTACAATTGCAGAAAGAAGGTATACGGAAAGAATCCAACAATGGTTTACCAGGATTAGGAAAGCAGTCCAGTGTATATTTATAGTACCATCTGTAATGTATACATTTGTTTTCACGATCGCTTTCTCCTCCACCTTAAGCGTTTTCCGTTTCTATTAATCTATTTTATCATCATCGTCATCATTATCATCACCATCGTCCTCTTCTTCTCCTTCTTGTTCTTCTTTTTCCAAATAGATAGCCATGAATGTATTTTAAACTATTTTCATCTTTACATCTACGTACACCAAGTATTTACCAAAGTTAGTATTTCCGACACAAATACTCAGTTGCAAAATGATGTCTTGGCCATTTATCTCTTTCTAACTCATATGAATTGTGGGAAAAACAGATTTGTGAAGGTCTGCAATTTTCATCGATATTTTTCAGTCTGTTTTAGAGTTCTTTTCTCCATCGATTCCATGACTGTATTTATGTACATAACAGCTAGGACAAATGTTTAAATGCTAGCTCTTTAAAGAGCAGGACAAAACAATTGGTATGCCTGTATGGATGGAGGTTTTGTTTTATATATATATATATATATATATATATATATATATATATATATATATATATATATATATATATATATATATATATATAACGAATTATAAATATATACCAAACAGAACGGAAAGTGCTATCCCTTGATTCTATAGAAGAATGCTTGACAATGGTAGGCAGAATTAATAATTTAATACAAGTAATATTATCATACAGGTTAGAGAGGTTATCTAACCTGTATGATAATATTATTTGTATTAAATTATATATATATATATATATATATATATATATATATATATATATATATATATATATATATATATATATATATATATATAATTTATTTTCCTAGAATACAAAGGGAAAATGTAAGTAAAGAACTTACGAATTAAGCTTGGTTTTTCTCTCTAATTTGTCTGGGGATCAGCAATTATGGAAAATTGGAGCAAAATTTTCGATAGTATTAAGACATACCCAAAAATCGCATCAGTTGCTTTCTACTGATATGCACAGGGAATTCAGAGATAGCCTTGACCTTAGCATCAATAGGTTTAACTTGTCCATACCCAACGATATGTCCTAGGTTGTAACACAAGCACGACAAAACTCACTTTTGGATAAATTAATTGTCAAATTTGCATCAGTGAGTCTGTTAGAATCCTTTCAAAAGGTCAAATTCAGTGACATATTATGCATTTCCAATTTTTTCAATCCAGTCATCGATTCTCTGCAATGGAATGAACTTGTTTTGGTCACACTGTTTACCTTTCTATAGTCAGTGCGCATGCAGAAAGTATTACCTTGTTTCTGTGCATGTATACATGGTGAACTCCAGTCACTTTTACTCTGCTCAATGAAATCATTCTCCAGCAAATTCTGAAGTTCTTTTCCCAAAAATTCCTTTTGAGAGGTTTTATCCTGTACGGATGCTGTTTCACAGGTGTGGAATCTACAAGTTCAACGTCATGGTAGATTTTATTATTGTAGGAACATCTGAAAATAAGTGCTCATATTCAAGTAACAGCTGTTTTAGTTCATTCTTTTCTTGTTGCTGCATATGTGAAAGTGTCTGGTCCTGATTATTCATAATATCTGAATTCCGAAGATTGGTTACTTCAAGTTCACTAGAGTCCGATACCAGTCCATCGCTCAAATCCTCACTGAGTGGGACAGGTACAACTAAACTGATTGCACGATTATCCTGGCTATCTCTATCAACACACTACTTAACATATTTACACGGCAAAGTTGGGATTTTTACAGGAGTATTGATGATATAATTTAAATCACTTATCTTCTTTTCAGCTGTGTAAGGATCACAATACTGAGCCTGAAGATGATTTTGTGGTATTGGCAAGAGAGCCAAAACTATCACCAGACTGAAAACTTTTTTCTTTTGTATTTTAAACATACCTTAAATTCTTTTTTGACTGAGTAGAGAGCAGATTAGTTCTTGCAACCTCACAAACCTTTGACAACTTCTACTTAAAATTGGAAACATAATCGAGAAGATTAATTTCTCTATCTTCGTTTGAAAGAAGTTTCTCTTTTAACAGCTTAAATGGTCCAAGGACAGTGTGTCCAAAACACAAGTTCAAAGGGAGTAAACCCTAAAACTTCTTGAACTGATTTCCTGACAGCAGACAACAGTAAATGAACTCCTTTATCCCAATCCTTTCCAGTACCAAATCAATATAACCAAATAATAGTTTTCAAAATGTTTGATGAAATCTTTCTAAAGCAAGTTGGCTATCAGAGTGATTTGAATTGCTGAATGCTTAATTGATGCATAACTTGCTGGAAAATTCCAGACATAAAATTTGATCCTTGATCCGATTGGACAGATTTGGGAAGGCAAAATTGAGTAAAATCTTTATCAAAGCTTTTAGTACTCTTCTAGTTTCAATATTCCTCAAAGGAAATTTCTCATACAATCTTCCAGACGCCCACAATTATGGTCAGCAAATAAAGGTTGCCTGACTTGGTCTTAGGTAAGGGACCAACATAATCTACCATTATTCTGCTAAATGGTTCGTCAAATGCAGGAATAGGTTGCAGATGAGCCTTAGGTATCTTCTGATTTGGTTCTCCTACCATTGGACAAGTATGACAAGATCTACCGTATTTGCACATCACTTTTAAATTTTGGCCAATAAAAGTTATTCTATATCTTGTGATAAGTCTTACTGATCCCTAAATAACCAGCCAAAGGAGATGCATCGGCTAGACTAAGGATTTAATGTCTATACGGAACTACAATTTGGTAGCTCACCGACCACTCGTCACCAGCCGATACCTCAGGTGGTCTCCATTTTCTCATAAGTATTCCATGTTTAACAAAATAAGAGACAGGTACTTCTGTGGCTTTAGTTTCATTAATAGCACTCTGAAACAAATAAGAGCTCTTAGGATCTTTTTCCTGTTTGACTACTAGTGATTGTTGTTTGTTAACATGATTAGAATAAAGGGAATGAGTAGCTAAAAGATCAAAACGAGGAGTAAAAGTGACTTCACCAAAAGCCTGACCAATACATGTGTCAGCTAAAGGAATAATTGCCTGATCAACATCATTCTCAAGAGCTTTCTTTACCATAGCTATATTAACTTCAAGATGGCTATAAATCAGGAATTTCTGTTTCAATAGGATCGACTTTCTGATCCAAACAAGGCTTGTCAGGTACAAGGGGATTAACCACAATCTTATCTCCAGCTAGGTATTTGTCTAGTAATAAATGAATATCCTCGATGGGTAAAGACGATACTTTCCCGACTGTCACATATCCTGAGACTGTCTGATGACAAATTTGCACAATGGAGAGGAATATTAACAAATCCGCACTATACTAATTTAAATAAGAACACTTTCATTAGAAGAAGACTTCTCAGAAAAAGGCAAAGTACCTGATAATAAAAGACTCCGAGAAGCTCCTGTGTCCGTTAAAATGTTAATTGGGATAGGACAGGCAGAAGCTCCAATGAATGATGTAGAATGGTTAGACATGATGGTTCATAATTCTCCATAATATTAGACCGGGGTTTGTTTTACCCAACAAATGTATTGCTTTCAATACATGACCTAGTGACCTCTTAGAAATAAGAGCATTTGGAATAGGTCTGTCTTGATTATGTTGCTTATTTTTCAATTTGTAATAATCATAAATAATGTACCCTTTCTTCTTGCAATAGTTGCACGTAGGAGGAGATAAGGACTTCTGATCTATCTTATCAGAAACGCGATTTATAAAGGATGAGCCAGTTTGAAATTTGGCAGTGCTTGTATTAGGCTGAAATAGTTTTATTTTGCCAGAAGACTGCTGAGTGGAGACTTAGTGACAAAAGAATCTTTATGAGCTAAGGAATACTCGTCAGCAGTAACGAGCAGCATTTTCTAAAGTTTCAACCTTGTGCTCATCAAGATAAGTCATAACGTCACCATCGATACAATTCTTGAGCTCTTCAACTAATATGAGTCGTCTCAGATTCTCGTAATCTTGACCATCTTTCTTGGCTAAGCAACACCTATCCTTTTCTCTTGCAAATTCGACATGAGTTGGTACAGTTTCTTTTTTATAGTTCCTAAACTTTTGTGGACACCAACTCATAACCCTTCAATATACATTACTTAATCAGACCATACTCAGCACTTTGCTGTACTGACATGGAAGTGCAGATGTCACGAGCTTTTCCAATAAATCCAATGCTCCCTTGGCCATTTGAAACTTTCAGCAATTGGTTTTTCAAATAAGGAAAATATTTATCTACTTCTTTTTATTTAAAACGGGGTACTAGCCTAATATTTTTAATACCATCAAAACCTGAATTTGTGTTTAAAGTGGATATGTGCTTTTCACTTGTCATCTCTAATTCTTTTAATATAAATTGAAATTCCCTTTCTTTCTTTTATATTTCCCTCTGTATTTCTCTCTCTTCTTTGTCTCTCTGCCATTGCAATTGTATTTTCCTCTCTCTTTCCTCTTTATCTAAATGCATTTGTTTTCTTCCTTCTGTAATTGCATTTGTCTTTCTCTCTTGCCTAACTCAAATTACATCTTGTATTTTAAGTTCCTTTACTTTTATGTCAGAGCCTGATACACATTTATCCAAAAAATCCTGTTCCACAAAATATTGGACCAAAATATATTTTTTATTTCTTGCTTCGTTAAAGAAGCCTTCGCCTCAGAAAGATCATATATTCTGGCAAGCTGGAGCAATTCATCCTTTTTCAAGGAGTCTAACCTATTCCTCAGTAGGATTTGGAATAAAGTTCTCATATTAGATGACATTGTAAAAGTTTGTTCGTGTCACTATAGATTTCTAAAATGTGAAATAATAAATGAGACTTTGATAATTCAAAACAATGTGAATCTAAGTTTCAAAATAAAGTTTTCTGAAATATTTTAGAGAAATTTGAATCTTATGAACGAGAGCCCAAGTTCCTGTTACGAGTCTATGCTCTTAAAAGAAGTAATAGAAAAGTGTGAAAAGCTACAAACTTTCTAAAATTCAACAAATAATGTATTTCCCTAGAATACAAAGTGAAAATGGATAACAAAACCCACGATTCAAGTTCTAATAATTAAGGTTCTGAATAAACTTTAGTGGAAGTCCAAATTAAGCCCAACTCTGAAAGTGTCGACGTGCACGGGATGGCTCGTAAAGTGTTGATGTGAAAAAAAGTCTTTTGTTGGATCACGATAATACAGTCCAAGAAGAAATCCTTATCTGAATTTGCAGTACAAATTCAAGTCTCTGTTTCCAAGAGTATTATCAGTGCACTTTTGTATTTCCAGGGAAGAAATAATTTGAATAATTCCAATTTAAATACTGTACAAAACAATAACTTGATTCTCTTGGATGTTAAAGCACGAATGAATAATCTTTCCGGATACAAGATTATATAGTCTTCTGCTTGACCTCAGGTCACAATTAATATTTTCTATAAAAAAAAAACCTAACGGAAAATAACCTTCTTGAAACTTCTTACTGTTTACAAAATAAAATGTTTGTTATAATTAGAAAGTATGTTACGAAAATTATAATATAGAACCTGGAATATGTCAGGTACAACAGGTAAATTGAAGGGGAATTCCAATAACCTAGACTCACACCCAAATAAACATGTTTACTTCTATTATTAATGATCCCGATATTAAACCCATCCACATAGAGGATATTTTAGCTATGTATTAGGTGTTTACAGAATTAAAAAAATTCAATAATTCAGGTCAAGTAGAAAATAAACTCGATTTTGGACAAAGTTAAATCCAACATACAATGTTCGAATACAATAGCATATAAAGAATTTTTTTTAAAAAAAATGACAAACAATGCAAATTATATATTTATATATATATATATATATATATATATATATATATATATATATATATATATATATATATATATATATCTTGAGTGAGATACACATAAGGAGAGAAGAAAAGAGTGACAGATGGATAAATATATAGATTAGATAGATATATAGAATTGTAGTTAATCTGCAACCAATGCCATTTGACCGTGACCGTAATTCTATCATCGGTGCAACAAAAGTCTAAAATTTTTATATTATTTAGAATTGGTGTGCTAGTGCAAGCGGGAAAATTTGTATATTTCAGTTTCCTATGAAGTAGAAAAATAAAGATACAATGGACCAAATAACCACTTTTTTTTTTTAGACGAAATCTTGACTTATCGCCAAAAATTTAGGCACTGTTCATAACATAGCCTTAACTCAAGCAGCATTAGCTGTCATTGCATTATAAATCACATTGCCTGAATCCCAAGCTGCAGTAGATGTTATGGCACTGTTAATCACATTGCCTGAATTCCAAGCTGCCAGTACCTGTTATGGTATTGTCAGTCTTACGGCAATTTTAGTCACATCGCCTGCTGCCAAGCTGCAGTTGCTCTTATGGAACTTAGTCACATTACCGGATTTCAAGCAGTAGTTGCCGTTTTCACCATGGTAAATGTGATGAATAATGGGTGAAAGTAAACCATTACTTGAGGTACCAGCAATGTGCTAACCTTTCAAATCAGCCGAAAAATTATACAAATCTAAATAAAGTGATACATACGCATGCCCTCATACGGTAATCGAATATGAAATACGACGACGTGGAAGGCACCCAGGACAGCGATTTACCTCGTAAGTGAAACTCTCTATTTAAAATCAATGTTCATCGTACAGATACAACTGCTGCATGACAGGAAAGAAAAATGACCTTAAATATTATGAGCCTGACGTTTTCATTGCATTAAAAATGTGATGCAATGACGAGAAAACACAAGTACTGGTATATCGCAAGCACGGTGATGAGATGCCTCAAGTACTTGCAAGCACAATGATGAGATAACACAAGTACTGGTATACTGCAAGCACAATGACGAGATAACACAAGTACTGGTATACTGCAAGCACAATGACGAGATAACACAAGTACTGGTATACTGCAAGCACAATGGCAAGATAACACAAGTACTAGCATACCGCAAGCACAATGATGAGATACCACATGTACTTGTACGCAGAATGACAAGATAACACGAGTACTGGTATACAGTAAACACAATGGCGAGATACCACAAGTACTGGCATTCCGCAATCACTGCTTTACCGATTACATTACCATTATTTTTTATTTCATATATTTGATTGCAAAGCAAACAAAAATCGGTTTTGTGTTTTATTGCAAAGCAAATCTAAATCGCTTTTGTTTTAATCTGCAACACTCATTACATGCTTATATTCCGATTGATCGTTTATGAAGTAATCTAATCAGACGTTCAGCTTCCACGTAATACTAGAGTCTTCCCGATTATATTGGCTCTAATCGTGCGGATACTTTAAATATCATTAATCTTCTAGGCATTCACTGATTGTTTACCATCGAATGAAAACTTTCAGCAGTAAATACAAAGACAATACTCAATAGTGTTGGTAACGTTTCGAAAGCATAGATTTCTACGCTTGTAATATTTCTTCTGAAATATTGTCCATTTCTTCATTTAGTTTTAATCCCTCTCACTGGTTTCAGTCAGAAGATGATTTTCTTTATATTTCTCTATATTTCAAATTTGGTGGGTTTTTTTCTTTTCTAAACAATGCCTACCTTGCTGCGTACATTCCTACGTACATACCTACGTACATACCTACCTACATACATACGAGATGAGTTTGTGGTCTTACTTTATACACACAACCGTCCACTGTTACGCATGAACAAATATTGAGTTAATAGCAGAGACTAGAAATATGACATTATCATATATGGGGGATGGGACTTTCTGCAACAGTTCTAACTACGATCTTAAGCAGAAAGACAATGGTAACACAGTAATAACATTTTATTGGTTTGCATGTGTATTTTATCATTATCTTTGGCTGCAGTTTGACATTTTGTTCATGTATTAAAGGTTCATGACTTCTAACACGGTCTGGACAACATTTTGAAAAGACAGGACTAATTATGAGAAGACGCTGTGAGATTACTAAGACAATTGAGAGAATAAATCATATTGTCATAATATTGACTATTTAGGTTGATGGTTTGGTTTGGAATAATGCATGCTATTTCCCTTGAAGCTTATAACGCAAATGCATGCAAATAAACGATGCTGATTTGGTATGGGTCTTTTCTATATAAAAAAAAAAGATTATGGATAGATATGTGTCTCTTCTTTGAAAAATAATTATGGATTCTAACTTGATCCAAGGATCAATTTGAAAGTCCAAACAATATATTGTACTTACTGTTGTGCGAAACCTGTGGACAGAAGTAGTTCAGGTCTAAACCGAAGAGTAATTGAAAGTCAAATAAATGAAGGCATACCAATGCATTGTATATTTTAAACAATATTACATCATGGTCGTCATGAACCATTAATGTGGCAAATCCATTTCAGTACATGAATACCATTTACTCCTTTTAAGCTACAAATCAAAACCCTTTACATAGAAGAAAATCTAAGAAATCATTAAGAACGTATTTTTTAAAATTACCAAAATCTTAAAGATGCAGCATCAATCGAAGGATATGAAACTGAATAATAATTAGCATAAAGCACAAGAAAACTCTTTTTCTTGTCGCTTTTAAATTTCTTTCATGAAACTCTAGTATGCTTTTAAATCCAAACATTGCTTATTTCTAAAAATTATAAAGTGTTAATGTTCTTAATAAAGATGTTATAAGTCTTGTTTAAATGACTGTTTTGAAATTTTTCTGTTCTCTTGGGGGACGTTTGATTGGTATTTGGCTAATATATTAAGTTACCAAGGTTTTATAACCTGGTCAATATAAAAACTGTTTAATCGTATGACTGAATTTTCAATATTGATATGCAATTCTTTTGTTCCTATTGTCTGCCTAATGACGGATTGTTTTGATGGAACTTGAATTTATCATGCTTCTGGTAGCCTCAGATAACTTCTGGGTTATGTGCAACCCAGTCTTTAAATGTTGGCTACGTCTTTTACTCATTTCTCATTTCAATTATAATGACTACGTGGATGTAGTCAAATACATTACCAAGAGTTAAATAGTTTGACAGATACGAGACAACATGTAAAGGAGGGTATGGAAAATGAACTGATCTCTCTTATAAATGCATTTCTATTCTCAAATAATCATGAGACGTATTACAATAGTTCATAAATTATGATATGCGTAATAATTGTAAGATATAAAAATCAAACCGATTTTTCTTTATCTTCAAATAATGACAGTGTAAAGTTATATAGTAAACGTTTATCTTTAGTGTTTAAACTTATTTACGGTCCTTTTTCAGATAATTACGGTCATCATTTCGACAAGTATAGTACCACCAGAGATAAAGAAGCAGATGCCTGTACGGACTGAGAAATTTGTTGAACTTTTCTGTAACCTACCACTTGAGGGCCTAATTTCTTCGCTTTGCTACAACTTAATACTGGTCATCGTCTGCGCTTTTTACGCCTTCAAAACTCGGAAACTTCCAGACAATTACAACGAATCTCGTTTCATCGCATTCTGCGTGGACACAACACTTTTGATTTGGATCACGTTTTTACCAACTTATTTCACAACATCACGGGCGGACTCGAAGGTGACTATCTTAGCCCTGGCTCTTTTGTTAAACGCATACGTAACATTGTTATGTCTATTCATACCACGCATCTATTCTCTCTATAACCAGAAAAGGAAAGGAAGGATGCAGAATTCTCATAATTACCAGGACTTCCGAATAGTCAAGCATGTAGTGCGGAGGAAAGAATCACGTGATCGACCGAGCGAAACACAATCTCGGTCAATAGATTTAGGAGTGGTCGTTTCTGTTCCTAGTTTCTCGACCATCTGCTCAGACGCGACACAGGGATCTGTTGAACATGCGGTGGCTGATAGCAAGGAAGGGACGGAATATGACATTCTTCCTGCCGAGTTATCGCTCTTAAATGCCCATGTTCAGAGTGCGATCAAAACGCATTTGTAGATGAGTACAGGGAAGAATGATTCTGGACATGCGCTGCATGGTGTTCCCTAGATTATACATTTCTCATATCTTCGTTAATGATATTTGATATATGGATAGGATTTACTTTACTGGTCTTAGAGACAAATGTGTCAGTTGAATTTGCTTTATCGTGTTCACATCGGTCAGAGTGAGGGTCTTAGAGACAAATGTGTCAGCTGAATTTGCTTTATCGCGTTCACATTGGTCAGTGTGAGGGTCTTAGAGACAAATGTGTCAATTGAATTTGCTTTATCGCGTTCACATTGGTCAGTGTGAGGGTCTTAGAGATAAATGTGTCAGTTGAATTTGCGTTATCAGAATTCACATCGGTCAGAGTGAGGGTCTTAGAGACAAATGTGTCAGTTGAATTTGCATTATCGATGTTCACATTGGTCAGTGTGAGGGTCTTAGAGACAAATGTGTCAGCTGAATTTGCTTTATCAGAATTCACATCGGTCAGAGTGAGGGTCTTAGAGACAAATGTGTCAGTTGAATTTGCTTTATCGGCGTTCACATTGGTCATTGTGAGGGTCTTAGAGACAAATGCGTCAGTTGAATTTGCTTTATCGATGTTCACATTGGTCAGTGTGAGGGTCTTAGAGACAAATGTGTCAGTTGGATTTGCTCTATCGGAACTAACATTGGTGTGAGACCTCTTGAGTTTCATTTAGTCAATAAATGTTGTCAAGAACAATATGTCAGTGAAATTGTTTTGAAATATGGTAACATTGCGTTTCCCGCTAAGTGTGATTATTAAGTATTAACTGTCGTTGAATTTTCTTAGACATTTGTCTAATTAAAATAAATTTTAGAAAAGCCATGGAAAAGATATATAAAAGCAATATCGCTCATTTCATTTATCGTAAAGAGACTTAACCCAACCCCTTCCAGGAAAGCCCACCAATCTCTGATAGCTGATATGAGGTGACATCAGTTAAGCAAGTCGTTGTTTGGGATCATCGACAAGTCAACACATTGCACTAGTCATGGAAAGTAAAAATGATGTCAAAGTTAAGTGAGTTGTATAAAAATTTGACAAAATTTTCATAAGAAATTTTTTATTCCGTTTAGGCATGACTCCACACTGCGACAAGATGCAATATTTTCTCATGTAGATAATAATCGTCTCCCCCCCCCCCTCCCCAATCTGTTGCTTATTCCATTTGTAACCCGGGAATGCGTGTTTGCAAGTGTGATCAGAAATTTAAATTTGAACTTATTATCATGGTTGTATTATTTGGGAACACAATGGAAGGTAGGCAGATGACTGCTTTCGACACCCACGGAGGGTATGTCGCCTGAATACAAATCATTAATAAGTGAATAAATACAGAAGGAAATTTCGGCAGGTTTGCAAAGAAAGAAACTAATAAACACTTTTTTTTCAGAAAAAAAAAACTGATATAAATAATATTTGGCGTAAAAGGATATATATATATATATATATATATATATATATATATATATATATATATATATATATATATATATATATATATATATATATATATATACCACATACATTAAAAAATAACATGCATTTAAAGTGTTGGTATAAAGCAAATTGATATACCAATACTATTGGTATATCAAATTGTGATCCGCCCATGGCGCAATAATACGCATATATAAACATTCTCGCGAGCGTCTGCAGTTGATTGTAGATCAATGATCAATTTCCACAAATTAGTCACTAGTGACGTATGAAAAATAATGATGAAAAGTATTAATAATCCCCGTTTTCTAAATTAATTTAATATGGTACACATTTTCCTCACAATCCTTTCTGCTTTCTGTTCTCCCCTCCCCTCTCAAGCATAAAGGACAAACTGCGCAGAAATGTGGAATGAGAGAGAAAGGGAATTTGGGCTGGATTAAAACCTTGAAATAGAAATTACACCAAGTAACCTACAAGAATATGGTTCGTCGTAACGATACGTGTGCACTTTCCTTGGGATTTATCAACAGTGTTTATCAATGATACAATGTTGCAAACCAGTAAATTCCTCGGTTACGTGGTACACATACTGTGATATATTTAATGTTATGTTGTTTTGTTTGTTTGTTTGGGTTTTTTTTTTCTTAAAACTTACCATAATGTTCTAAAAAATCGATTATTATTATTTAAATATGAAAATGTCCAAAGGTCTCTCTCTCTCTCTCTCTCTCTCTCTCTCTCTCTCTCTCTCTGACCATCGTAGCAGGATACGGGCTAAAATCTATGAAATGGCGAACGTAGAGGATTTTCCGACAATATCTCTGGACTTATGAATGATGGTAAAAGTAAGTCAAACCGACCAAAGGATGAGAGACAGACAGACAGACAGACAGACAGAGACAGAGTTTTAAAGTCAAACCGACGAGAGAGAGAGAGAGAGAGAGAGAGAGAGAGAGAGAGAGAGAGAGAGAGCTTGTGGGTCGGTTGTACTGTTGCTAAAGCAGAATAATGACTTAGATCAACTATAAATATATTAAAATATTTTAATTACCTCTTGTTGGTTCGTCAGTTGGCTTAGTTTCTATTCCACATTAATTTCCATGCGCCTGAAGGTGAATGGCATTGCGTTCATTTGAATGGTGTAGCTATCTAAGTGTTGCTACTGCTCTACTTTTATTATTAAAACCATCTTTCATGTTTAAAATATAAGTGTGTATTATATTGATTTAATCAATGTGGAGAAAAATAGAAACCAAGAAAAGAAAACAATCAACTTATCAATATGCAGAGATGATTGTAAATAGCCACTACGGCAGAGAACTACATTTTGTAGCGGACACACTCGGGGATGTGAGGAGTTCATTCACTAGGTCAATACACGGCTGCCTGTAGTAAATCTGAACTCCGTTCAAAGGGCAAATATATGTATTTGTATGTGATATAAATAAAATATATGTACAGTATGTGCACTGTGTCAATGATATACCACTCGTTGTATAAATTTTTCATTAAAAGGAAACTCAGCAAGCTTCGTTTCCTTTTAATGAAAAATTTATACATCTCGTGGTATATCATTGATACAGCTTACATACTATGCATATATATATATATATATATATATATATGTGTGTGTGTGTGTGTGTGTGTGTGTGTGTGTGTGCTACTTATTGCTAATTTCTCATTTAAAATATTTAACACTTTTAATTGAGAAAATGTCTCTACATATATCAAAGTCATTTTCCAATTCCTGATCTTTCGTGATGCTTTCTGAAATAATTTATTTTCCTGGGTTAATGCCTTTCTGTGTTGATGTCCTTTGCAATGTTCTTATAAATTAGAGTCCTCTGCGTGCTTTATTGTCAGCGTTATGATGTCTTTCTTATTCTCTGTCCAACATTTCTGAAAATGCATTTGATAATGCCTTTAAACGGCATTCAGACAGCATCGATCGACGTAAACGTGTTGGTTCACCATTATGCCCACTGGAATATATCGTATAGATGGTCCTCGAACGGCCATCTCGAATCATCGAGTTATAATTAAATCACAATAGTTGAAAAGTACAGGGTTCGATAGGGGCAAATTCTGGCCCCAAAATTAACTATAACTTAAGTGCTTGTGAGTAGCTGTTATGGTTATGCCATATTCACTATATATCAACTGCAATATATGTACATCATATATAATGAAATAGTGTGCAAGTAGCAGTTAATTTTGTTCCTAAATAGGCCTCTGCTCAATAAAAAGAAATACTCAGATTTGCCAGATTTCAGTCTATTTAAAGTCCTCGAAACGTAAAAGAGCATTCAATAACACGTTTGATTTTTAGCAGAAGATACTGTCTAACACATATTCAAATTTTATACATGTTCTAATTTGCGCTTATCACTAACGAGCAGAAAATGAAGGCAAAATGCTTAATTTAGACCATCTGTCATTTTCGTTGCCATACAATTACGGTTTTAGGGTATCATTTGACAGTAATTTTGTTTGCCATTTTATGTTTCTTGAAACAAAATTGACGTTCAAATGTCATCCCAATTTTATAGGCAACTGCGCTTTTTTTTTTTTTTTTTTTTTTTTTTTTTTTTTTTTTTTTTGCTGTATTTTGATGCCTTTTCATTCTGGCAAATCATTTTCATTCTGGCAAATCATAAAATGAGAATATGACAGCAGCTGAATCTGGCTGTATTTTGATGCCTTTTCATTCAGGCAAATCATAAAATTAGAATATGACAGCAGCTGAATCTGGCTGTATTTTGATGCCTTTTCATTCAGGCAAATCATAAAATGAGAATATGACAGCAGCTGAATCTGGCTGTATTTTGATGCCTTTTCATTCAGGCAAATCATAAAATGAGAATATGACAGCAGCTGAATCTGGCTGTATTTTGATGCCTTTTCATTCAGACAAATCATAAACTGAGAATATGACAGCAGCTGAATATGGAAGATCAGCATTGATGAATGATATTCACAGTAATAAAAAAGAAGCAGCCGATGAGTCTATTTTTGACTAAAATGGTCTGTTAAAATGGAATGATGGTAAAAAATAAAACCGTCGTGTATTTTTTAATTACCTGATCATATTAAGTTGCATTTATCTTCTATATTCTACTTTTCTATGATCTCAAATATATTGGCACACAGCCAGTGGGATCATAATATATATAATAAATCAGAATTATACCCATACACTAAAGTTACGAAATCAGCACTGAATCCTATAATAAAAAAAATACAGTATTCATTAGTATCATTGTTTATTTGTTTCTGTTTCATGAATTAGTTTAGTACCTAACTTAAATTATCGTTTGTAGACTGTACATTATAACACAAATTATTAATTGCAGCAATTTTAAAACAAATATTTATTGAAGACAAGGATTATTGTGCAATTTGTTTACTTTTGGTGTACTGTATCAGTTTTTAAATAAAAAAGCAAAACAAAAAGCAGATAATCAAAGCTTTGGATATATCTATTACCCCAAGGAACCTCACTAGGCCATTTATTTGTTTATATATAGTAAATTAACTCTCTCTTGGATGGAGATAAATGGTGTAAAGATAAACTGGTATGTGTTTAGTACAAATGTATCGGACTGTAGCTGTTCGACCCCACTTCCTTTTCTTCTTCTTTATTTATTATATTTTTGTTTTTCTTTTCTTTTAAATATAGTTTCTATATATTTTGCCTTCTGTAATACATGTATTCTGTTCACACCATTTATTTATTTCTGTTTTACTTTCCATTTGTTACATGTATTTGATGAATAACTCAAACTGTTATCTTGTTGTCTCTCCAAAGGTTTGAAATAGCAATTTAAAAATAACTCGAGAAGTATTTCTTTCTTTACAATACTGCAATTTTAGCTGGTTGCTCAAACATTAATGTTGTCAACAAAATGGCACGGGTGGGGTGTGGTGGGGGAGGGGTAAGCGTTAACAGCACCTTACAGACATTGATGGCTTTGTCATGCCAAGGAAGTGAAAACTAAGTGCCATTTCCAATGACACACCGAGGCAGCTGTCCTGGGCTTTGGGTTGGGAAGATATCGCACCCGCGACTCTTAGATTACGAATCCGACACTCTACTAACTGTGAAACCGATCCCTCCCTCTCCGAAAAAATTAAATTATGGGTCCCTATGTTTTAAAAAAGGTGGGGGCCCGTGTCTCGTGTAAACTGAATTTAATAAGATTATTTATGGCATTTTTCACAAGGTTTCCTTTCAACATCTTAATTATAATGGTTATACGAACCTTAATGGGCAAGGGCAATTAGCGCATGATCAGTGGAGAGCAATGGCTAAACATGAAAATTGGGGTGTCATATATATATATATATATATATATATATATATATATATATATGTATATATATATATATATATATATAGCGAAAAGAGAGAGTATCTATATATATATTGTTATATATATATATATATATATATATATATATATATATATATATATATATATATATATATATATATATGAAAGAGAGATCTATCTTTATTTCCTCCTCATTTCCAAGAGTACAATCAATCATAAAAATAAATCAAGCATGAACAAAAGAAATCTTAGCGAAACTATAAAGTATTAAACACAGAATACAACTGTTAGCATCCATCACAGAGGTAAGCGAGAACATTTCTGGCGTTTAGGCAAATATGAATAGATGATTCCTTATTCTACACCTTGAGGATGTAAAATGAACTAGAGGATAGGAGTACAGAAGCTGTCATCATATCGCAGCCTACATTTTAAATGAGTAATAAGGGTATAGAACACATGATACATCATGACGGTGCCCTTTCTTGTGCACTTTTTCCACAGGGAAGCAATAGGAGATGAAAATTCATAATATGATCATCGCTAATAAGAGCTGGTAAGTCTCGGGACATCATTCCAAGAAGAGTATTTACAACATCAATTTCAGATAATGAATCTAAGTACATGCGAACGTGTACTGCGAATCGATGAGTAATGTGGCACCAAAACGTATTACGGTCTGGTTTAAGAAAGCTTCATGTTCCTATGAAATGATCAACGACAGAAGCACACAGGGTATGACAGCGAGTTCATACAGAATCATACGCAGATGACACCAGCTTGGGCACAGTATTGGTAACAACTCGACAGGACTCAAGAGGAGCTGGCAACTTCCTAGGAACTTCCCATAATACAGACGGTATCAAACTGCAATCAAGCAGTAGCTTCCAAATTCTAGTGAGCGAAGCGTCTTCAATTAGTCTACACTTCAAAGACGTTTCCTATGAAGTGCTTACTTAGTATTTAACTATATGTTTACAGTCAATTTATTTTACTCGGAAATGAATCTTGAATTAGGTATGATTCAATAAATATATTTAAGTCAAATTTTTCAAGTACTCTATTAATATGAGAAATAAAAAGAGTCTGTTTTATTTTGACTCTTCGGTTTTGATAGTTGAAGAGGCGGAGTTAAAGCACGTTTGTTTTTGCCAAATAGGCTGCAAGGCAATCAACGGAGTTATTTAAAGAAAAACAGCTTGTTCATATCTATGTAGGCTTTAATGGGTAAAACACCCAGTTAACTCGGCCAATGCCAGTTCGTATGTATCTAGATAGTCCTTGCATGTGCTTAATACAAAAACGAAGACCTCTCTCTAATGTTATTTGCTGTGGGCTGGGGTTGCGACAGGTTTCACACTCATACCATGCGCGGGGTAATGCAATAGCTTGATACATGTTCGTTGTGTTAAAGTCGTATTCATTAGGTCCAACATCAATAAAGCTGAACAGGGAACGTATTAGCTTATCTTTAGCCTTCCTTATTCTAGTATCAACTTTACTGTACTTAGATGCATTGATGCTTAAAAGTCTACATGATTCTGTTTCTAGTACAGCATCAGGTCCCAGGAACTAATGCCTGCTATTACGACTCTATGGTCTTAAACTAAGTAAAAGAAAAGAGATAAAAAGTTTTGTAAAATTTAACAAATAATATTTTTCGCTAGAATAGAAAGTGAACATTTAAAAAGAACTTACAGTATTGCGAATTAAATCCCAGATAGTCCAAAAAGTTCTATGAATAAAGTTCTAATTAAATTCCAGTGGTGTTAGTTAAATTCCAGTACTGTTCGAAATAACATCCAATACTAAATTTGTTGATGTGCCTTTAGTAACATGTGTCGTGGAGATGTACCAAGAGATTTCAATGAATCACAATAATATAAACCAAGATGTCCTTTGTCTGAATTCACTATAATTACAAGTTAATGTTTCTATCCAGGAATATTATCGATGAGCACTTTGTATTTCCAGTGAATATTAATTTTAATAAATAATTTCACCCATATCAAATGCTTGACACAATTGATCCTGCTAAAGATATTGAATGCAAGAATGAGTAATTTCTCAAGTGAATAAGATTATAAGCCCCTTAATATGCTTTAGGTCACAATTAGCATTTTCTGAAACTACTATGCCTATTCATTGGAATTCTCCATTCTAAAACATGCTGGATTGTTTACAAGATAAAATATGTTACTAAAATTATAATTAAGAATCCGGTAAACATCAGGTACAACAGGTTCTTCATTGGTGAATTCCAATAACCTAGACCAAGACCCAAATAATATGTTTACCTCTATTGATAATAATATTTAACACACACTCATCGGAATATACTAACTATGTATTATTTGTTTGCCAGAATAAAAGTAACTGATCAAAAGACTATGAACTTGATTTTGGATTAGGTAAAGTAAAAATACATTTATACATATCATATAATCATGGAGAAATAAAACTAACAAACAATACAAATTATATATACAAAATGCTGTGTCTTCTTTTGTAGTCAAATGAGCTTTAGTTAAAAACAATAATATTACTTTTATTGGAATTGTATCTGAATCCACGCTTTATAGAGTACTTAAAACGTATCTTCAGTCAATGATCCATGCCTAGTTTTGAAAGACTTAGAAAAAGCATAGCATCTGCTACAGTCAGACAAGGATACTGATTATCGAGGAATACAAAACAAAAGTTGTAAATTGTTAAATTATCAAGTAGTTCACTGATAAAGACAATGTAGAGCCAACGAGATAATATTCCACCTTGCCGTGTTCCTTTAAACACCATGAAATCGGTTAAAAATTCTTCTTGAACTGAAAACTCTGCTGCACATATTAGCGCATAGATTGAGAATAACAATTCATAGTCTCTGATTAATACCGATCTGTAACATTAATCCGTGATGCCATACCGTGTCAAAAACTTTCTCTGTATCACGAAAAGCTGCGTACAAATTGCTTTCGTTTTCATCAGCAGAACTAATTAGTTCCTTAACCAAAATCGAGGTCATATTGCACCTAGACCCAGCTGAAAGCCCCCTATAGTGAGTTAATTGAGAACTTAGCATTGAATGTTTACCAAAATGGATTTTGGTCAACTTCGGCGTACTTATCAATGTTTTTGCGTACTTACTTTTGAGAGTCTGAAAACTTTTCTGTGACGTCTTCGAAGTAAGTAATGCAAAATATATCTCTTTACTAGATTTCTCTTGACGTGTTCACTCTTGCCTTCTTTTGACCATGGTTTTGTGCAGATCCTTTAGATCATGATTCCAGAAAGGCTTTAAAAAGGGTTTGAGGTTGAATCAGGAATGACTTTCTTGCTTGCAGTAGATATAGCATTAACAATTTTGCCATGCAGTAGGTCTGTTTGCCCCCTGTTATTCTGGATAACGGACATAATGGGTTCTAATTTACTACATAATGCCTCCACATATTCTTGCCGTATACGAAGAGAGTCAACCTTTCCCTAATTGCATTTTAAACGATTGAAGTTCGGTCTATTCGTGGAATGAAGTTCAAATTCTATTGGTCAAAGCAAGAGTATGTGATTATAAAAACTTAATGCATCATCATCAATAATCATAGTTTCTTTGATCTTCTCCACTTTAGACTTGTTAATTACGATATTATCAGTTAAAGACATAACACCAGAATAAGAAACATATGAATATCGTAGACCACGACAAAGGTCAGCATAGCACAAAGAAGTTAGATTATTATGAACTAAAAGGGAATGCAGAAAATTATTTATTGTGTAAGTTAAAGGAGAACTGGGATTAACGTCGATAAAAGTGTGACGGTACCATTCTCTGCATACCTATTGTGAAGTCCACACAGTTTTTCAGTGTATAATTCAGTAGCCCGTGACAAATAAGCTGGAATCAAAAGCAACAACAGAACAAACATATTATCAGCTAGTCTTAATCGAATACAGACAATGCTGTCATCGTCAATGTCTAAAAAAGATCCATGCCATTATTATACTTCATCTGCCAAAGAAAAGCCACACCCCCTTTCCCACGGATCCTACGCAAGGGTCATGCCGTATCCTGATCTACAGTGTCAGTAGACCTATAGTTGACATCTATACAGTCTAAGAACCTGAGTTGTTATTAAAATAGCCAATGTTCAGACAGGCACATACATCTATTTGTTGTGTTGGTAATAACTGGCTAAGATAAAAGGCACTCGACATAATACCGGTGGCAATCCATGTGAGAATATTATAGTTTAATTGGGCCATCATTTAAATAGAAGGAAAAAAAAAAACACATAAGGGACTAGGTAAATGAATCCCTGCATGATTTCTTACTCAGCTGTTTGTTCGTCGTCAAAACCATCATTGACCCATTGCTTGTTTGATAGCCAAGGTCTACAGCAAACCGCTTTAGGACAAAATGGCTTTTCGGAGACTTTCCTTAAATCCGAAGAACTATTCAGATTTATTTTAGCGGGAACAGGAACAGTACTCTGTGATTATTTGGACTTCGATCATTAGTCCACACTGGCATTGTGTAGAGTACTCTGCCAAGCAGATGAACCTTCTCTGTTCCCAGTCCAAACAGACTGTGTAGGAGAATTTGATGTCCCGCTTCGACCTTGACAACAATAAAGCAAATAATATTGTAAATCTGTGCTGAAAATGTTAGTATATACTGCGATTAAGAACCGTTGTTGTTAATTTAAATACACTCCGCGCACAAAGTGATTTGACAGCAGCACACGGAAAGACAATTCATTATCCAACTATGCGTTACGTAGGTGACGATGCTTCCAAAGACCGGCATTTACCTTACACATCTGCCTGTAACGCCATTATGGCATGAAGTAGCTCCGGGTTGTCAAAAAAGTTATTTCCTTAAATTAAACCCCTAACAAAGAATACCCACAGGTTCGTCAGATGTATAAAATGTCCACATTTCGTAAAATTGCAGAAAACTGAACACACTGTAGCTGTTATGAGGTGATTGCGTGTATCGGATATTCCTCTCTATACATCACTGGAGAGCTGTGGCTAAACTTGAATTGGGGTATGATGCATATATATATATATATATATATATATATATATATATATATATATATATATATATATATACATATATATACCTTTTGACCTATTAATCCAGCTAATTTATATATATATATATATCAACGAGAGAGAGAGACAGAGAGAGAGACAGACAGACAGACAGAGAGAGACAGAGACAGAGAGAGACAAAGAGAGAGATGGGGGGGGGGTGTATGTGAATGTAGAATAACGTGGCGGTGACGATCCATTTGGAGCATGTCTTTAGTAGTTTGCCAGTGTTCAGTTGCTGAATTTTAAGGGTTTTATACATATTTTTCAACTTGATTTGCACATGTGTATTGTGTATGTACACTTGTGAGCGTGAGCACACGCAATTTGAAATCCTGTCAGCACCGGGTTAACGTTGTCAACCATAGTTGCTACATTATTTCAGATTAAATGATACATTGTTATACTGATTGCCAGCCTAAAATCGAGTATAAATTATATTTATCCACGAGCATCCTTTAAATCAAAGACCAGATGCTCAACAGCTAGATGCCATGTCTGAGGCGGTGTGCCCACGCATTCGTGAGTGTTATACATTTTTCTGACTGGATTCCCAATCAATGCACAAAAAAGCATTTTTGATATTTATCAGACCGGAAGTTTGCTTATTTTCTTGTTTCATCATTAAATTGAACACCGAACAATTGGTCTACTTTTATTCAAGCTTGTTTTTATGTTTAATTTTCGGGTGTGGGTAGGGGAGACGTTGGGATTTTCTTTGGAGCCTGCATATTGTTCTTTCTTTAACATTAAGAATATTTTCAACATATACAATGAATATAATAGGTTTCTTTTACTTCGATACAGCAGGGCAAGACTTTTTTTTTCAAAGTATTTTGGAACCAGATTTTTTGATGACTTCTATCTGGTAAAATGACAGTAATGACATTGAAGAAATAATAGTGATATGAGGCAGTGTGCACACTGGGAAAAAATACATTTGTAATAATCTGTCAACTATTTTATTTTTATTTTCGTTCTCTTCATTCTGGAGGCTCACATCATATATAAAAAAAAAAAAAAAAAAAAAAATGTCCACTGATCGTCTTCGCAGTGAATATATCAAAATCAGAGAAGTGTGTCGAATTGGTAATAAAAAAAAAGCTTTCCCCGTCGATACATACACAAAACTGCTTTGATCACTGATGTTCAGACCATTTAGTTTTGATTTTTATTTATACATTGCAGCAACGTACGGTTATTGACACTACATTAAACATCTGTGCGGCTTTTGGGTGTTTATTTATGGTAAAGAAATATGCACATTGTTATTCTGTGGCAATCAAGTCAAGATTATGATACACTTAGTCATTGTTTAAATATAAAAATGAGCATCCCTCTTTTAATAAAAGCGAAAATAGGTGTCAGAGGTAATCAAACTTTACGTAAATATACTTCATTTAGACAATGTTTCAAATAAAAATACATATTTCCACATATTATCATTGACTATTAGGCATACTGTGTGCAAATAGAGAATTTTATTGTGTATCGCCAGGGCTGGATCGACGGGTGTGTTTCCGGAGCACTGGCTAAAAAAAAACCCCAAAATGTACATACACACTAACGTACAATCACGTATCACTTAAAATTTGACCATCGTTTTATTCTTACTAACGCTTATCGGGTATTATGCACACCTTGAGTAAAAAGACACACAGACATTGGCTTTGATGCCCTTTAGAGGAAAGTCAGGGCCCTTTTCAAATTTCGGGACCTACCCCTCCCCCAGACACAATTGGCCTGATCCGGGCCTGATCCCTTGCGGCAGTCAGCTTCAGATGGGCGTGTTAGCCGTACTATCTATAATCCACGAAAGTAGATTCCACGACAGAGAAGAAAGCCATTAGTTTTTCATAGTAGATATTTTTTTCTTTATTAAACGCGATCCTGGATATGAATTAAATACATATTTTGGGAAGAGGGTGTGAGCTCTGTTATTTATATGAATTTCATAGGAATCTGATTGTGTGCCAAAATCAACCCCTATCGAACCTTGTCCAAGCTTCAGAATAAAACTGATCAAAACTTATATTTTGGTGGGTGGGGTGGTAGTGAGAAAAAGACGGAAATATACAGTCCAATTAGGATTAATTTAGTGGAACAAATATAGTTGTGCTGTAAATTTTGGTATTTACTAAGATTGGCAACCGTCGTTGCTAATTATATGATTATTTCTTATGAGTTAATCATTTGACATGGTATCCAATTTGGGCATATGCAAAAAGCGTTCTACTTCTCAGTGCGAAAACAAAACCCAAAACAAAATGTGCATCATATCGTTCAATCTTGTTTTTATACTTTATTTATGACAGATAGCAATGCAGAAACAATGTCAAAGAAAACGTTAAAATCAATCATTTTAGCGTTTTATAGCGTCAATTTTCAATGTAGTATTATATGTAGATAACATTAAATATTTTACAATATAAAAAGTGAGTGTATAGCATTTGTTATGTTTGAATTTGGCACTCCGCAATTCAAGTCAAAAGTGAAATTATGGTTTCACAGAGCTTTACTTGAGAGAAGTTTTGAGTCTTGTAATAGAGTTCATTCTCTCTTGCTCATTCTTCAAAATTTTCTTCAAATTAGATTTTACGGCCCTTACAAAGTAAAGAAGAAAATGAATGAGTTAAATAATAATATTATTACTCTGATCTAAATAAATTAGTAGAGTACCAGTATATTGAAAGAGATAGCCAAGTAAATCATGCAATTAATTTAGTTGTACCTATCCCACTCATTGAGGATTTAAGTGAAGGAATTCAATCGGATTCTACAGATTTTGGAGCGACAAATCTTCGGAATTAGAAAATTATGAAACATCTGGACCAGAAACTTTTACATTTACAACCACAAAAAAGGAATGAACTTAAACAGTTATTATTTTAATATGAGCACTTGTTTCCAGATATTCCTACGAGGACAAACGAAATTTTTCATGACGTTGAAATTGTAGATTCAAAACCTGTGAAACAACATCCATACAGGATGAACCCTCTCAAACAGGAATACCTGAAAAAGGAAATTCAATATTGACTGGAGAATGATTTCATAGAGCCCAGTAAAAGTGACTGGAGTTCACCATGTATACTTGTTCCGAAACCAGATAAGACTTTCTGTATGTGCACTGATTATAGGAAGGTGAACAGTGTGACAAAAGCAGATTCATTTCCATTACCAAGAATCGATGACTGTATTGATAAAATTGGAAATGCCAAGTATGTCACCAAATCTGACCTTCTGAAAGGATTTTGGCAAATTCCACTAACGGAAAGTGCAAAGGAAATTTCGGCATTTGTGACTCCAGATGGACTCTATCAATTTAAAGTAATACCGTTTTTGTGATGAAGGGTTCCCCAGGTACTTTTCAACGCTTGATGAATATGATTACCTCTGGTCTAGATAATTGTGATACTTACATCGATGATGTCATCATCTACAAGACACCTGGAATTCTTCGACAGACTCACTGATGCAAATTTGACAATCAATTTATCTAAAAGTGAGTTTTGCCGTGCTAGTGTAACTTTTCTAGGACATATTGTGGGACATGGTCTAGTCAACCCTATAGATGCTAAAGTCAAGGCTATCTCTGATTTCCCTGTGCCTGTTAGCACAAAGCAACTGATGCGATTTTTGGGTATCGCCGGATACTATCGAAAGTTTTGTTCCAATTTTTCTAATATTGCTGAACCCCAGACAAACTTGTTGAGTAAGAAAAACAAGTTTCTTTGGACTGAAAAATGTCAGGAGGCTTTTGATAGGTTAGAAGCCATACTCCAAGGTGCGCCGGTTCTTTCAGTTCCAAATTTCAATCAATCTTTTAAATTATCCGTTGATGCAAGTTATGTTGGGGTTGAAGCAGTAATGATTCAAGAAGATAGAAATGGTGTTGATCACCCAGTGTGCTATTTCTCTAAGAGATTAAATAAGTACCAAAGAAATTACTCAACAATCGAGAAGGAATGTTTGGTTTTAATATTGGCATTACAGCATTATGAAGTTTACATTAGCTCAACTCCTTCTCCGGTTTTTATGTTCAGTGATCACAACCCCCTTACTTTCATCGACAAGATGAAAAATAAAGCTCAAAGATTATTAAGGTGGAGTTTGTTTTTGCAAAAATATAATCTTGACATCAGGCACATCAAAGGAAAAGACAATTTGATTGCAGATGCACTTTCCCGTGTATAGAAATATTATTTCATGTACACTGTGTAATTCATAAGAGTTTTCTTATGTAATTTTGTTTTACCTCATGTATAATTTACATATTGTAAAAAGAAAGCTTTGTTGTATAAATCTTTCGTTTTCTTTATGGGGGGAAGTTTAATTACTTGTGTTTTAGTTTTAAAATTTTATTTTAATTTTGTTTCATTACATTTTATTGTAATGATTTTTTTCATTGGATTTGAGTCTCTTTTCGGAAAATTGGTTTGACCCGGTTAGATTATAACGGTTATTTCAGCATTATTTTTGGCTCACCCTGGTTCATAGATCTTGTGAACATCGGGTGAATACGATTGGATATTACCAAGGTCATGATCTGCTTGCGTGATAGCTCTAATTTGTAAACAACTTTTTTTAAAATTATTGAAACTTAGAATAAGATTCAATAAGTTCTTTCAAGGCCTACGTGATAAATGGCATTTTTTTTATTGCGCTGTTCAAATTTGTAAATCACGTAGCCCGTCATATGAGCCACCATGTGATATAAAATCGAGGCTTAAAACAGCCATTTTCTACTAGATCTATTCAGTCGTATTTTAAACCTCGAGGGTTCAAGAGGTTTTTGTTGTTGTTGCCAGCTTGTTCTGAAGTTTATTTATTTTTTGGAATTTAATAATTCATTCTCTATAAAACTACACAAGTGCTTCATATTTATAAAAGTTCTGGGAGAAAGATATTCAGTGGAAATTTATTCTGGAATTCTAAACGGAAACATTATAAACTGTGATTCAATCGAGGATCTGTTGCCATCAGTACAACGACCTTATCTGACGTCATCGCCTCCATATTTTAACGTCATCGAGATTCGTACCTGGATTCAATTAGAACTGTTTAGTGATAGGACTTGTATTTTTCAATCCTAGGATTAAATATTGGATTATATTCACAAACCGTAAGTCCGATTTCCTATTTTTACATTGTTTTCTAGGGAAATAAGCATTTTTTGTTAAATTTACAAAGCTTGTTGCCATCACTCTTTTCTTTTGTTACTTTTGTACGAGCCTGCACGGAGCAATATATA
>JAECUM010011942.1:0-18140 GCA_016617855.1 Megalonaias nervosa
TATATATATATATATATATATATATATATATGTGTGTGTGTGTGTGTGTGTGTGTGTAAGTAAGCAACTCATGTGCCAACAGTTACTACATTCACATTCATTGCATTTGACTTTATTGTGAAGTACTCACAATACTACACTAATTTTGTGGTCTTAAACCAGCTAATTTACAACAATGTATTAATTTTCAAATCAACGGAAACGAAATCATTAATGATCACGAAATATATATTTATTTCGTTTAAGACGGTTTGTTTAACATTCAAACCAGTCATGTCAAATCAATTTTCTATTAGATCTATAGCTGTACACTCGCTTATAAGACGAGTCCATCCCCATATCACACAGACACAGAACTGCCTTAGCGACTGCAGATCTGGTTTTGCGCAGTTTGTTAGGAGTGATCAGTAGAATAAACAACACAGACCCTTATCTGCAGGCACGTTATTATACGGCACGTTTTTATACATTATACGGCACGTTATTATACGTTATACGGCACGTTATTATACGCCACGTTATTATACGGCAGATAAAGATCTTTGCTTGTAGTTTGACACGACTTATAAGTGAGCATCTACGATATGTATGTACACACACACACACACACACACACACACACACACACACACACACATTTGTCCAAACAGGAATAGTCCAGATTTGAAAAGCCTCCTTCTTGTACTTCTTCAAAATGCTTCAGCAGATTTTGGTATACAATTTATTTATTTATTTAGTTTTTTTATTTATTTAGTTAGTTAGTTTTTATTTATTTATTTATTTATTTATTTAGTTTTTATTTATTTATTTATGTATTTACAGTCTTAAGTCTTGGCGGCAATATTAAAAAGAAGATTGAAAATATTTTGAAGTTGTCTAAACTAATATTCTACTTATTTAGGACCAAATATATTGAGTAGTTATCATCTAGTGGAATTGTAATATATTAATGGTGGCAGATTAATATCATTTCTCTAAGTCAAGGGGTTTTGTTGACTATTTTATAAGTGTTGTTGATAATATTGATTGACGGATCGACATCACATGCACGAATTTTAAAATATTTGAAGCCTGAAAGATCTAGTTCCGACATGGTCAACGTCAAATATGCGACTGCAGAAAAGTCGTTACTTTTTATCATTATTATTATTTTATTTTTTAGCCAAGGAGGCCATGTCCGATGAACAAGTGTCAGCATTTTATACATGGAAAGTTACATATTAACGATGTTTAATTTGGTAACTCATCCAGTAACTGTTTCCAAATATTCAAAATTGTTTTGACACAATCTCGTTCGTAATATTATTACATTGCTACCTTGAAATGTAGTAACGTGAAGCAAACGTTTATAGAAATAATTTCGACATGTGTGACATATGCTTATCAATAAAATACCAAATAAAAACTGTTGTCATACTTCATATTAGGGAAGCTAATCATATTATGACATCGTGTACTGCCTACTAGGGTTAGCTCCCCTTTATACTTAACCATCTATTTCAATCGGTAGAAGCGAAGCCTTTAAAATAGCAAGAATTAAAGATCAATTTAAATACATGACACAATACTACTACTGCTGCTGCTGCTGCTGCTGCTGCTGCTGCTACTACTACTACTACTACTATTGAGAAACAAGCAGAAATTCTTTCACGAGATACCCAAAGGGCTATAGAGCAACCACCAACTCTTGTTAAATGTTTTACTATGTGGATTATGGAGCAATGGTCAATGTAAATGTATTTCTATATCTAGTATGTAAATGTAAATGTAGAATCTTATTCTGAATGATGTACTTTTGGGGGCTATTTTAACGGCCATGTGCCGTTTTAAACAGAATACAGTGCACATCATCCAGTGCACATCATCAGACTGAGCTCAGACCAAACATTATCCTATGTTCTCATACTTGAGGTCACAAATTTTTAGTTCTCGTGCTAAGAAACAATAATACACCTTTTTACTTCTGTATTTTTGCCGTTAGTAAATCTAATATATGTCTTGACACAGAAGGGTCAATTTATAAATGTGCCTTAAATAATTTAGATGTTTGTGTATGTAATATATAATAATACAGAAAATTCTCTTAGTCCAAAACAAGGATAAGTCAATATCAACTAACAATTAAAACTCTATGAACATTTCTTGGTAGAAACTCATGCGATTTATGGACGTCTGGCATAGAAACGAAGCCGATATCGTGCTCGTGTCTTAGAAGCCAGTCTCAGAGAAGTCTTACGATGGTTTATAGTGCCAGCACGTCAATTACTTCAAAGCATCATTCAAATCCCACATCAAACCAAACGCTTTTTGAGAGAACAAAAAGGAGCCTTGACGCAACTGGCAGATCTCCGCATCAACACTCAAACCAAAAAGCAAATCATTTTGAAACCTGGAGGTAGCAGTTCTCTAGGAGGTGTCATCATTCGCTCCGACTTTAAATGGGATCCTAATGGCCCCAAAGTCCTCCCCAAGAAAAAAGCCACTCCCCGACCAAAAGGTACCCAGAAGAAGAAAAAGAGCAGCGGTGTCAATACCAGGTCACAGCCACAGAAAAAGTCCCCATAAAAATAAAAAGAAAAGCCCCCAGAAAACAGCTTCTACCCGCAATAGTGTCACCTCAGCTAGGGTGCAACCTTACATCTCCAAACCACGACCTGCAGCGTCGGTGACCGCGTCTCCAGTAGCCTCAGGTTATTCCACTTCTCCGATGCTGGTGATGCCAGCCAAACCCAATTTGACACCCGTTTTTTCTTAATTTGATGAAACAATGTAACTCCGTGTCTCCAAGAACTTCTCCTCCAGCGGTGACACCCTCCTCCTTTTTAGCTGCAGTGGCAGTTGCTCACAAAGTACCTGCCCCCAAAATCAAAGTCCAAGAGAGATCGGGCATGTTACAGAGTTTACTGGGTTTATCCAAGCAAGAACTGTCCCGATTTAGTCCGTTGCGAACCCATCCACGAGGCCTGATGCCTGTCATTAAGTTAATATGCCATAAAGACAACCGTGGCGATGCATTCCAGTATAAAAAAAAGACATGGGCAAACGATGGGGATCAGAGTTTTTGTGCTCCTGAAAGCCCAAAGATGCTCCCTCAAAGAAGTGCACACCACCATCATCGTCGTTCTCCTGTCCAAAAATGAAAAGGAAACAGAAAAGGACAGTCTCGTCATCCGAAAAAAACGCTTCGATAAGCATCGACGTCTACCCCTGAAAAGATCCAGTTGTCCAAGATAAAAAGGGAGCAACCAATGGGGAGGATTTTTATGCCTGTTTTGTTACCACAGCTTCTCAGAAGTATTCCTCGTCTATTACCACCAGTCCAAAATTAAGATAAAAGGACGCATGTCAAGCTATGGACTTCAGTGTATTTTTGCTCCTGAACCAAAAAGATATCCCCTAAAAGAAGTGCGCACCACTTTCTTGCCAAAAAAAAGAAAGAAAAGAAAAGGACTGCCTCCTCGTTTAGTCAAACATTGGGACATGTTGTCCGTCCAGTCCAAAGCCCCTCCACCCATGCGAAGACAACTCATTCAAACGCCTCCAAAGACGTCATTGATACCGTGAGCGAATGTTGCCTGAATGTTTTGAAAGGAACGATACCTTTGTCTAAACACCAGAAATAATGCTTAGCCAAACATCAACACGTACTTTGCAAAATGGTCCAAAAGAAAACACCCATCCGTCAAAAGAAAAAGATGTTGGTGCAACGCGGAGGATTTTTACCCCCGATAGGGTCTCTTGTCAAAGGAATAACCGGAGCCAAGCTGGGAGGAGTCCTGGGAAGTGTTTTAACCATGGGTCCAATATAAAAAGGGTCAAGAAGATAAAAGAGACTTCTGGAGTCAAAAGATCTCAGACGTGACCTTTGGAATCTGATGGAAGGATGAAAACTGACTTTAGTGCCTTACAAACGATGGATGGAATTCCATCGTTGGCAAGAACAACGGACCCCGCATTTACCCCTCAATCCTCATTTGACCGAGATGTCCCAGTTACAATACAAATTGCAATCGTTACCGGATCTCAGCGATTTGTGAGAAACGGAAAAATCGCAACGGTACGGTCAGCTGTTGCAACGACTTCAACTCTTTCACCAGTAAGCTTTAGACGAAACAGTTATGCCAAGACAGACGCAGCCCCACGGATGAGTGAGGACGAAGAGGCATGAGAAGTCTTTCAAACACCGTTAGCAGCGCTAATCCCTAGTAAGATTGCATCATCCTTGTTGACCCCTTCCCCCCAGACCCCAACGAGATTAACTCAAAGCTTGAGTTAAAAAGATGATGTCCACTCCTCCTTCGACAGAAGTCAAAAAGAAAGAAGGTAAACAAGAAGTGAAAAAAGAAAAGAAGACAAAAGGCATCCCATTACCGCCACCACCACTACCCTCGACTTCCACTCCAGTGGCACATCGGACACGTAAGCCATTTCCAAACCACCACCTCACCCAATCCAGAGTAGCATCCGTGAAAAGTGGGTGACTTATTTAAAAATAAGTCCTGATGGAGAATGTGTCTGCCAGAATTTATTACGATCCAGCCCATCCTGCAGGTTACAGGGGAGTTCAGAAATTGTATCGTGCTGCCAAAACCCAACTCAAAAGTGTCCATTTACCTCAAGTGCAACGATGGTTACAAGAACAAGCCACGTACACCTTACATAAACCCATTCGACGAATATTTTCCAGAAGGCATAGATCATCAATGGCAAGCCGATTTGGCCGATGTCTATCATTTGGCCACCTGCAATCGTGGGTAGAGATATTTGTTTTGTGTCGTCGACGTCTTTTCCAAATTTGATGGCTCGTGCCATTGACTTCCAAATCGAGCACTGAGTGCGAGCCCTCAATCTGGTGTTGAAACAATGAGGTTGTCACCCTCTTCGATGGCAAACTGACAAAGGCACCGAATTTCTGAACCAAGATTTCCAAAAAGAATTAAAGAAACGAGACACTCATTTTTCCACCACCGAGAATCCAGAAACCAAAGCCAGCATCGTGGAACGTTTTCAACGCACCTTGAAAGAACGCATGTGCAAATATTTTACGCATCAACACACTCTCAAGTACATCGACGTCTTGCCGCACCTGGTCCAAGCGTACAACAAATCTTACCATCGGAGCATCGGATGTGCCCCCCAAGAAGTGACTCCCGACAACGAAGTGACCGTCTTTGAGCGCCTGTTTGGTACGTCCCCGACTGTGGCTGTCCCCAAGAAGAGTGAAGTATTGAGGACGGGAGATTGTGTGCGCATTGGCAAAACCAAACTCACTTTCGACAAAGGTTACTTACCCAACTGGAAAACCGAATTGTTTCGTGTCACTGGACGAGTGCATGGCCGTCAGCCTGCCGTCTATAAATTGGATGACATGAACGGGGAAGTGTTAAAAGGAGCGATTACTTCCCCGAGTTACAACGCGTGACCAAAAAGAAGACAAAGTGTACAATATCGAAAGCATTCTCGATCGAAGAACCCGTAAAGTGGGAAAACGACGTGTCAAAGAAGTCAAAGTACGTTGGAAAGGATATCCTCTCATTTTGACTCATGGATCAAAGCTTCGTAAGTCATCAACTATAAAAAGAAGTGACCATCATGTCCTTCAACACAGCCTCAACTGATACCACAGCAGTGACCATTCCTTCTCCCAGTTTTTCTGTGCAAGATCTACAAAAGCAACCCTTGTGGGTGTGGTGTGGAGAACGTGTGCCTGAACTGCAAATCGTCTTTTTCTGCCAAATCTTTGTGGTGTATTGTGTCATCGGTGCTGACATTGCCAATTTGAGTTTGCAACAAGGAGACAAACAATTGTGGACAATTTTACTGAGCAGTTACATCGGTTACCTTCTCCCCAATCCGTCCCTGAAATACTCTTCTAACGCGAACAACGGGAGTCTTGTGCCCAACGTCAGTAACCCTCCCAACAGTCACCACCCCAACAACACTCCTCTTTTATACACTCCTCTAACTTCGAGTGACTCCTCGGACAGCAGAAGTCTGGAATTATGAATAACCAATTTTACTTTAACGTTACCCAATGACAGTTCCATGGATGTGTTTCCCAACAAAACATTATGCTGTTTCACGGCCAAATTGCCTCAGGCCATCCAATTGGATCACGAAGCCCATTGGGAAGTTGCTTTCGTGGAAATCATTCACCCTACACAAGTCCTAAATGTCAGTGGAAATCAAACGACGTTTTGGGTCGAAATTCGGATCATACAAGTACAAGAAAACTTGGATGCCAATGATTCTGGTTTTTATTAATCCAAACAAACATCAAAAACCAATTCTCCCCTGAACATGTTTGAGATGAAAATTCCTGGAGGCTATTATTTTAGAGGTCAACATTTGGTGGACACGAGCAGCAGGCAGGGTGAACCCTACAAATTGGTTTCGAGCAAATTTCATAAAATAAAGGTTCATACAAGGGCTGAAAAATAAGGTCAATAACGCTAAACCTAACCTCCTAACTTTTATTATTACCGTATAGTTTGAAAAACGAATAATAAATCGTTTGGGTTAGCTCATTTTTGTTATTTTATTTTTGATTTTTTGTTTTTTATGTTATAATGCGTTTAGTTTACTCGCCGGGTCGCTCAATTTTTGTCGTTCACCGTGCCTGCTGCTGTAATTAAATAATTATTATAAATATTATTAATATGGTTGTCATCGGAGAACCTCATTCAGCTAGATTAGCAAGAGAGCGACTAGAAGCAATTAGAAAATATTTACCTGTTCGTGAAGCTGTCAAGCAACAATTACAACAACGACAAGAATCTCATGTTGAATTTGAAGAGGATACTAAACAATTATTTAAACCTATTACAGAGACAACTAAACCTCTTCTTCCAGTATCTGAGAAAATTGCAGAGGCAACTGGAAAAATAGCAGAAAGAACTAAGAAAACAAAAAAGATTCTACGAGAACTTCCAGCTGAAATTGCTGCTGCTCAACCACAATTACAAGAAGAAGTACAACAAGTACTTGAGGGTATTGACAAAGTTCGTGAGGAGGTCGGTGACGTAATGGATCTTGTTACGTCAAAACAAAAACCATCCCAATTAACCGAATATGGTCGTAAACTACTTGAAGCAGACGATGTTGCGGTCGCTGCAACAGGATATTCGCAACATGATAAATTATTAAATCCAGGCATTAATATTTCTGAAAAAAATTGGGTTCCTTTTATATTTCGACAATCTCGTGGTATATCTAGAATCACTAATAAATATAAGAATGATTTTGAAACTTTTATGAGACAAGTCGAAAAAGCTAAAGAAGATCCATTATTTGGAGATATATTATCACAACAACCAGATCCTCAAACAATATCGGAATCACAACCACAAACTCCATCACCATTGAAGTACAAACCTGGAGAAACTCCATTATCGCAACTAAGTGGATTTATAAAACCATTAAAATTGTCACCACCACCACAACAACCATCTCCATCACCATCACCACGTCCTGCAGGAATTACTCCTCTGAAAACTTCGGGGTTCAGTGGAATAGAATCGAGGAGGAGGAAAATGGAATTAGAAAAATTGACTGAGGAAGAAAAAGAACCTCCTACTGGAAAAGGTTTTTCTACTGGAGATGATTTTATTCTGTGCCCAAACAGCATTCTTGCTGATGTTGATCGACTAGAAATTCTCATCGGAGGAAAACGAGCTGGTAATAATTCTCCAGAAATAATTAATGAAGCGGCTGATATTTGCAGACGGTTATTTACAGGCGGTATCATGGACGTTGATGTTTATCAGTCTCTTATTAATGAAATTGCCGATGATTACTATAGTGACAAAGTACGTAATTAAATACAATTACTATAATAAAATGATCGTACATAATACTCAACGTGGACCAACTATGGTCAGGGTAATAAACTCACGATTACCAGTATACAAAACAACTTACGGAGATGGACTAGGTGATGTTGTTCAGGGTCTATTTAGAAGGATAGCCCCAAAAGCAATACCGATCGCAAAGCAACTGGGAATGAAAGCTATTGATGTTGTTCGTGAAAAAGGTATTGGTGCTATGGGTAATGTTACTAGTAAAGCATTTTCAGCGATTAAAGATAGGCTAGCACGATTAATACGACGAAAACCTCAACCTGTAAAATTACCCAGCACTGAAGTAATGCCTTCAAATGTCAGTAAAATAATAAATCAAGTTGCTAATCAAAAACTAGCAGAGTTGGCTGATGTACCAATGTCAGAAAAAGAAAAAAATATAACCGCTAGTCTGATAGCAGGAAGTGGTCTCACTTCCCGAAGTGGTCTTCGTTTTAGACGATAATAAATATAATAAAGATGTTCAAGCGAATATCTGATCCCGCATTTGACATGGACGCACCAGTACTTAAAGATGAGTCTGTGCGTGATTATCAATATTATTCTTATGATGCTCGAATTCCAGATCAACGTGGACGAATTGAACTGCAAGTTCAGGATACAAGTAGGTATTTCCTACCCGCTGAGGCTTTTATTGAAGTAGAAGGTGAAATTTTAAATAACGCTAATCCTGCAGCACCAGTAGCATATGTAGACGATGTTAGTGTCGGTTTTGTTAATAATGGTATTATGGCGTTATTTGATAGCGCTACGTACATGATTGATGGTAAAAATATTGAATCAATTCAGAAGGACGTTGATGTTGCTACAACGATATTAGGCCTTGCAAGATACAGCAATGATTATTCAAGATCGGCTGGTCCGTCAATGATGTTTGCAAAGGATACAACTGATTCTCCAGAGTATCGACAATATGAAATAGGACGACCAAGAAATTTTGCTAGAAACGCCGATGTGGATGTACAAAGTATGATTATTAATGTAGATCCAGATTTTAACTTAGGATTTAGATCACGTCGAGCAATGTTGCGTGGTGAAAGAAGAGCATTTTCATGTGCCATTCCACTGTCACATATATTTGGATTTTGTAGAAATGTCAGAAAAGTCATTTTCGGAGCTAAGCATACAGTTGTACTTGTACGAAAGCAACCGACAACGATGCATTATGGCGACCCGCTGGTGATGCTGGTAGAGTAATTCTGACAAAACTTTCATTATGGATGCCGGTGATGACTCCAACAGTATCTGAAGAAGATCGGTTACTTGCTTTTATGAGTCAAGGTGGTAAATCAGCATTATCGTGGTTAACAATGACCACAGATGCTGTTCAGAGTAATATTAATGGTTTATTTACATGGCAAATAGCTTCTCAGCAAGGTGTTTCTGCGCCACGACATATATTTATTGCATTTCAAGATGTTACACGGGTGAATGATCAAACACGTAGTATTATGATATTTGATAATCTTGGTGTTTCTGAAGTTTCTGTAAGAATAAATGGACATCAAGAACCATCTGAGGATATTTTATTGAATTTCAATCAAAATCATGTAGCACGTGCATATCATCGTCTAATGACGTTCATGGGTCGTGATCAAAATATTGATACTGGTTTACAAATATCACAATTGGATTTTACAACCCTATATCCAATTTATTACTTTTCGCTTGAACATTTAGATTTAACCAGACAGTCAGTAGTCGATATACACTTTCGAGCTCGTGTGACAATAGGAGCTATTGCCAATTACAGAGCAATTGCTGTCATACTCAGCGATAAATCGATGTTACTTGAAGGTGTTGGTGGACGAATGAGAGTCGTTGATGCTCCAGTAGAAAACATGTAATTAGATTGTTTATGAATATTATAATGTCGTATAATCACGTTAGTGTTAGTCTGACTCCTGGTCAGATTAAAAGGATACAATCAGCATCAAAAAATAACTGTGGATTAAAAATATCGCTAAAGAAAGATCAGATGAGCGGTTCAAATAAATTATCTCTTACAGAACGTCAGCTCAGGCATTTCAATGAATCTAAAAAATCAAATAAAGGTATAAAACTTAATCTTTCTGCGGGTGCCATTAAAGATATCATTAAGACGGGTGGTATATTTCCACTTCTTGCAGCAATACCAGCATTAATAGCCGCTGCAGCCCCAGCTATTGCAAAAGCAGCTGCATTAGGCGCTGTTGGAACTGCTGCTGGAATGGCATTAAAGAAAGCAACAGGAAAGGGAATTAAAAAAAAGGGAAGGGGTCTAAGATTACCAGGGACTCCACATTCATGGTACGGAAAAGGCCTAAGATTACCAGGGACAGTTTACTAATATCTCCTATGTCCAATTTTGATTTACTAGATGCTGCTAAAAATTAAAAATAAAAAATTTTAGAGGAGTTTTTATGCGTGATCAATTACCGAAACAACCAAATAATATTGAAACCGGTATTATTAATCTCGATGAAAACTCTGGTCCAGGCACACATTGGGTTGGATATGCAATTGATCCACGTGGAATTATTTATTTTGATTCATATGGACTAGCTCCACCAAAAGAATTCTTAAAGTATATTGGCGGCTATCAAAGTACTCCAATATGGTATTCAACGTTACCAACACAAACATTAACTGATCCACCAATATGTGGTCGTGAAGTACTTAACGTACTTGATGCTGTATCAAAATCAACAAAACCACCTCACAAAGTTGTGCTTGAATATACTACGTTGTCACATTTAAACAGACATTGATAGATATAATGGTAGATATTTACGGAAGATCTTCTCGTGGTAAAGGTCAGCAGCAAGCTGATTTATCTAAATACGCAACTCTCGATCAGCTCAGAAATGAGATTGACGATTTATTAAATATAACCAGTGTGGATCAAAACGAAGTAGTCGTTTTTCAGGATAAGGAAGGACGATTAAAAACTAGTAATATACAACTACCAGATGTACTTATACGAGTTCCCACCGCGGTTGTTAATAATATAGTTACTTTTACTGATCAGGGTAAAATACAAGATTCCGGTACGTCAGTCAACGATTATATTAAGAAAGATGGTGATTCATTCAGGGGTGACATTATTATGAATCAAAATAAAATTACATACCTTGGAAACCCAACCGCAGATACAGACGCCGCAACAAACAAATATGTCGACGATCAAGAATCTAAATACGTATTGACCAACGGCGGTATAATGCGCGCATTTCTTAATATGAATAATAATGGTATTGACAATCTTAGAACACCAGAATATGATTTTGATGCTGCAACGGAAAAATACGTCGATGATAAGGAAATTCCAATAACGACTTCGTTAACGACAATTAATGATGGAATTACTGCATTTAGAACTGATTATATTAATCACGTACAAACTTTTTAAATTTTCGTAGAAATGTAAACAAAACCATTAAAGAATTTTTTGGTGATTCACTAACCGTTGACATAAAACTCTCCGACGTTAACACGAAACTCAATGATATTGTCAGTGGAATACCTAATATTGTTCAAAAAACTAATCTGATTAAAATTCCACACGGACAAATTAAAAATATCGTATATACAGTAGCATCAGGATCATCAACATGGACACCACAAAAAAACACACTTGAACATACCGCAGAAGTAACTGGGTTATACAGGTTATCTATGTACGGTTCGGAAATTACTGCGGCAACTTCATTATCACCAAATGTATATCATAATCCTCTATTGGTGATGCTAACCAAGAACATCAAAGAAATCTTTACGCTGATATCAACAGAAATGCCTCCGAGACGTTACTGGTGGCATCTGGAATTTGTGTGTGAATTCCCCAATTAGTTACATAGATAATTATAATGGATCAACCTCAGTCTTGTATTGACGTTCAACGTTACAGATGCAATCAGGCATATGAGCGTCTGACTAAACTAAATAATTTTATCGACTATTATAACACGAAAATAAAAAAATACAAAAGACGTATAATTGTCATCGATGTAGTTGTTTACTCGGTTTCTGCTGTTATTACTGGAACAGGATTATTATTATCAATGTTGACGATGACAGCACCTACTGTTATAGCCATTATTGTTTCAGCATCAACGACTATTGCTGGAGTTCTCGGTATTATAACCAAAAAGATAGATACCTGTACAAATGCTAAATTGCACGATTATATGATTAAATTAAATACAGTGGCAGAGGCATGTTCTAAATTATCTTTGTATATTTCTTCGTGTGTTAGTGATGGTGAAATATCTGATACTGAATTCGCGATGATGATGAAAACCTATGATGACGCTTTTAAGGTGATCGCTAATGATTTTTACGAATTAAATAACAACAATAATAATAATGACAGACAGGGAGTTACTTCAGCAGATCGTTACTAATACAACTCCGTCAAAAACTACTATGATATCGTTAAGTTCGACCAATCCTGAGTTTAGTGTCAATTTTCCAACATCAATTTCTGCAAAAGAAATAGCATTAGCACAGTTACGGGTTTATTATAGCTGGCCCAATATTAGATCAAAATCATTTGGTGGACTACAGCCAAATAATTCATTAGTATTTGCTAATAAGAATAAACCAGATGGAACTCCTGATTGGCAAGTAGTTGCTATTCCAACGGGTAGTTATCAAATAGAACAGATTAATGACGAGTTTCAGCGCAGAATTAAATCTATTACAGGAAAAGAATCAAAAATAGCAATTACTGTCTACGAACCAACACTATCTGCGGTTATTGAAATAAATTCTCCTGATTACTCGGTAGATATTTATCAAAGTTCGATTAGATCAGTATTAGGATGGCCTGAAGTTCCACCGGTTTATAATGAAGTTTCAGAACCAAAACTAGAAGAATTTAAAATGAGTGAAGAAAAATTCATTAAAGATCCAGAATATCGAGGAAAACAACCATGGAGTAATACAAGATTTGGATTTCCAAACGAAGATAGATATTACTTTACCGATTTTGACGGTAAAAGAATCCCCAAGTTGAATAAAGCATTATTTATTGTTAACACAGACACCAGGACGAGGATTAATTTCTATACTGTTGATGTAAAATTTATTAAACATTTTTTAGATACTCTTAAACCTGAATACGATAAAACGTTTAATGATTTAAGAAATTTACTTATTTCATTATCACAACATTATAATGAAAGTGTAAAGCAGCAAATAATCGAGTCAATAAAACATTTAAATGGCATCTTGTTCGATTTATACATCGTCAATCGAAGTATTATAAACACCGCGACTAAACTCGATGGAAATCGTTACACAAATCCAGAATCTAAACAAGTATTTCTTGATCATTATAAAATAACAGAAAAAGATTTACAAACATTTGTTATACCAGATTTAAATAACGCTGAAATAAAGAAATCATTAAATGATCTTATTGAAGAATATTATCCGGGAGTAATTGAATCGTGGAAAAAAAATAGCCCCACCACCGGTTATATTAAAACACAATAACAATCCCTTTGGTGACGGACGTCATATATCGCCAGGTATTGTAAATATAACAACAACAATTGCAGTCAATCTGGTATGTGATGTTATTGAAGGTAGCTATCAGGTAGATCTTTCTAAATCTAGCCACCGCAGTGGCACTGCGGAGCAAGGGTATATATTATTCAGTTTTAGTCCGATTGTCCCTCCAGGCTCGTTAATTGTGTCAGAACCAATTAATCCCGTTTACCTGCGAGTTCATAATCCATTTCTGACAAGAATAAATTTCAAACTCACTGACCAGACAGGAAACATTTTGGACACGAGGAACGAATCTCTTAATATAAACCTGTATGTACGCTCATAGAACGTCCGATTATTTAATCAGGGGGACAAAAAAATAATCTGATGAGTAAATACATGAATAATAATCAAATTTCTATGATTAAAGCAATTATATATATAATAAAGCGAGATAATTCGGCTATCTCTCTGCGGAGTAAATTGAACGATTATTTCCCTTACTACGTTACCTGTACAAAACCAGTTGTATATACGTGTATAGCGTATATTAGTCCGTCTGTCTGTTACCTTAACAAACTATACTTATACGCGTAAATTATTTTATGAATTTTGAAAAACTGAAGTACAGTTCTACATTCTATTAGTAATACAAGTTCTGTGAGACAGCACAAATATATTATATATATATACTTAAATTTAACTGTAGTATTGATAAGAGAACGATAGCCGAAATGGTAAGACGGTTGGACGTAGATCGAAGCTCTACAGACTCTCGTGTGTTCGAGTCTCAAAAAATGCTAAAGATATTATCTTGCATTTGGCGACTGATGCTATTTAATTGGGGGGACCCGGAGTATTTCCTCGATATCCACAACAGACAAAATACACTCTCCTATCATACACCCTTGAGGGGTGTACCTTTTACACTCCCAGGGTTTTGTATGGGGGGAGAGTGTACAAAATCTGTTGGACGTAGACAAGATTCCCCCGTCATCACCATTTGTATATATTCATGTTCATACAATCATATGTCATTAGGATAAGTTTGTGTTTGTGCCGTCTGCAAAAATCAAAATCGTCACCATTTGTATATATTCATGTTCATACAATCATAATCATCTGTATATAATCATCATCATTTGTATATATTCATGTTCATACAATCATCCTCAAAAAACAGTCCCCTGACCTTCTGATCCTGCTAAGATGTCATATGGCAACTTAGAGGTTCACATGGGGTTATGGGGACTACATTTTTTCAAATAATTATTCAGATACTGATATTCTTTTTTATTTTAAAGAAATAATTATTATATAATGAACCAAGAAAACATTAATGATATTATTTCTGCTATTAAAAAATTAAAACATAACAGAATAAATCTATCTGATAATCTCGATCCTGAAAAAATAGTATGCGATTATGAAATATTAAAACAAAGAAAAACTGACAATAAGTACACATTACCATCCAATTATAAATTTGTAAAATCAATCTATCAGTCTATGCTTGAATCCTTGGCGGTGGTAAATGAAAAACAGGTAAAGCTATTTGCGCCTCTTGCACGTTCGATCGAAAATATCAGATCCGAACTATCTCGTGAATACGAGAAAAAGAAGATTGTAGATAATCGTGTAATGCAGTTAAGAAAGATTATGTTATTTGATTCTGTCAAAAATGAAAGTGACACTGAGAGTAGCGACGGTGAAGGTACCCATAGCAAAATATAGAGTCGAACTATATACAATTTATTTGTTAGGAAGACAGAGTTAGATAACATATTCAAATATTATCCGCTGATTATATGTTTTCGAAAATGCAGATTTAGTAATATTATTTGCGACATATTGTACTGATTGTGGATGTATGCCAAAATATTTTGCAGCCGCATTAATTGAGGGGAAAGTTATTTCTTGGTCTGTTTCTGCATTTATGGATTTAATAGCTCTCTTTCCGAATAATTTACACCTTCCTGTATTTCCACGTGTAGTATTCTGACTAGGTGTAATAGCCTGCAGGTTAGATAACCGATTATTTTTGGGATTTCCATCAATGTGATCAACTACAAGTCCATTTTCAACTACTCCAAAATGACATTCGTAGATGAATCTACTTGATAAGTATCTTTTTCCTCTAGCAATAGTAAATCCAAAATAACCAGTATTATTAAGACTACCGACTGGGTTTTTTGATTTACAGTTTCTGATCACACCATCTCGTGATGCTTCATAATTTGTATATACTGGATGTGCTACAAATTCGTATTTATTACGAAATGCTTCTTTTCTTAATTCTCTTATAATATCATTGTCGATCATTTCATCATAAGTCTGATTTGTCTGAGTCATTTTATATATATAATATTATTTGTCTAAATCATTGTTTTGAAATCTAACCAGATAATCTTCTACGGTTTTTATAGGAGATATACCTGGAGATGTATTTTTTTTGTCATAATATCGTTTTAGTTCTCTATATTTTTTTCCGCCACATTTTATACACAATGGAGTTTTTCCTCTGACTCCAACACCACATTGCACACACGGTATTGGTCCTGTACTTCCATTTTTGATACTCTGTGCATGATATCCGCAATATTTATTCACACACGATTTATTACAAGGAGAAGTATATCCAATTCTGAGCCAAGCACATTTGTTTTTTGTTTCAAGCATTATATATATACTAAAATTTTAATTTAAATATTTGTCTTAATTATATGAACGAATTATCGGCAATTGAACCTTCCCATGCTAGATTTGATCTTGACAGACTATCAGAATATAAATATAGTACTTTGATGCAAGATCTGGCATTAACGGATGAGGATGTAACCGATCGTATTCGTGAAGCAAAAAATGAATTTCGTGACGATGGCGCTGTTCATGTATGGTCAACATTCAGAGTCGGAAATGTTACTAATATGATGAATGACAAACGAGGAAAAGTAATTATTAATCACCTTGATGATCAAAAATATTTTATTTTAATAAAATTTATTGTAAATACAGAAGAAGATATTTGGATTATTCGTAAAAAGCGCGATCCAGTCCGTGTGCAGTCAGGAAATAATATTGTTCTCTTAAATAATAAATCTAAACCCGGAATACTGACTGGTATTGATAAGGTATATTATGAACGTGCATATCCAGTTACTGCAGTCGTATATGCAATATATCCGCTTAATAATAAACCTGACGTCGGGGATCTAAAGCCTATGAAACTGTCAGAGTCAAGAATAAACTGTGTAGCTGAACGAGTTACAGAACATTTTACAAACGCTATACGTGGTAATGGTTTAACAGATTTACGACGTAAAAAAATAAATACTTGGGCAGAATCAGTTAAAGATACTGGAGCATCTATCAGAGATGTTGCTGATCTAGAAAAGAAATTGAGATTTCCAATAACAGTGAAGACGTTAAGCGGAGAGATTTTATATAAACCAAAATACACAAAAAATGGAGCTCCAATAGATATTATTGATCATAATTCGCACGCATGGACCTCAGCAGTAACAATATTTCCACGAGATAGAGCAGTTAAATTTTATGATGGTCATATATTTGATTTTATCAGAAATATCAGTAAAAGTGATCCTGTGTCTGTTTGGTTATTTCAAAATTCAGAATATGATCATTACGATCAGTTTGTACGGCCTAATGGTGATATTTACCGTACAGAATCTCTTAATGTAGAAATGGAACATCTTGCGCAACGCCTTTGGCGTGAATATACTTTAGACGATGTCAAAGTTAGACAATTATTAAATAATTGTTTTACAGTTCCATCTGTAGCAGCTCATTTCGCTCAGGAGAAAAATTTATGGAAACCAACACGATCGGAATTTCTTGAAGATATTCATAAAAGTTGCGTAGAATATGGACACGGAGGATTATGGAATACTAAATACAACTATAGTGACGTTATATCCGTCGATATGGTAGCGTGTTATCCTGTAAGTTTTCTTGGATACGGAGAATGTTCTAAATACTTTAAGAGATTCGGACATCCATCACACGAAATGACCAGAGTTGCGATAAACAGACATTTACCAGATTTTGATTTAACCGGATTTGCTCATGTAGAATCATTCGAGTTTGCAGAAAATCTCCCTCCGATTACTTATGTTTGGTTTGGAAGACATTTTTCAGAAAAATGTTCGGTTCCAATCGTACTATTGCGATATATACTTGATGTTGGAATTTTAATATCTTTACAGGTGAGTGAGCCAATTATATCGTATAGTCCACAGAAGCAAGTTTGGTTACCAGAACCAAATAGATTTAATATTGATGATGCCAGGAAAGAATTCCCTAATCTTAATGAAGATGATATTATTAAAATTACTAATAATATACGTAAATGCAGAGACGAGCATGATGAAAAACTTACAAAAGATCTTGGTAGAAGGATAATTGGTAAATTTACTCAAGGAGGAGCCTATGATCATAAAAGACACTGTACAAGATTAATTATGGACGATGCTGAACTCGATTTTATAATTGCTGATACAACAGAAAAAACACATTTATAAATCGGAGTAATGCTTATTTGTCAGACGGAACCAAACTAGGTACAATTGTGAGCTATCTTGATGGTGACTCACCGCAGTTTACTCATTTAAGATCATCTATGTTGGCATATGTTTCTATAAATCTACTGTCTATGATAAATAGATTTCCTCGTGATGCTGTGAGAGTCGCAACGGATTCGTTTTATATAAATAAAAAATATACAGATTTGTTAAAACCGCTACTTGGTAATAGTGAATGGGGGTCATGGAGAATAAAACAAGA